>MJUU01053478.1:159612-196266 GCA_002080025.1 Modiolus philippinarum
CCCCCCCCCCCCCCCTTTGAAAAATCAAAAAAATTTCCTCTTTGTTACATTGAACATTTTGTGTAAGCGAATAGTATGCGCATTTTTAACTTCTTTGATAAACTTATGTGCGTTTCTTTCTTTGTATTTGAACAGTTGACCTTCAAAAGAAAACGACAATAAAGTATAAATTTGGAAAATCAATCTTACTTATTTTGTACATAATAACATTTTTTTACATAATAACACAACGTTATTCACGATTTTAAAAATAATCTGTCCTGTCGAATGTAACGAAAACACCTTTAAATATAAAATTCGTAATTATAAATAGAACGAGTCATAGCGCGGACCTCCAAGAGAGCACCATATCAGCTGGTTCAATGAAGCATCAATAGCACATATATCTACCCTTATTTTAATTAAAATCTTCATTCTTTTATCATTTTTATTGATCTGTATACAAATTTGCAAGAAATAGACCGAACGCAGCCTTTCTTATTGTGGGCTGGCTTATTGTGGGCTAGCGGTTATTGTCGGCTGTTATTCTCGGCTAGCTTCACACTAGTGTCATTCATGTCAAATATGATCAGCACTGTTGGTAAAACGTTTGTCACAGGTCATACACCGCCTTACTCATTAAAATATTTATTGCAATCAAAACGCTGACGCGTTTTTTGCGCAATAAATGTTTTAATTCGTAAAAGGGGTGCTTTATATATTACTTGTAAAACATGAATTCCAATGTTGAACTGAAAAATTCTCTGTTCATATTGGGGAGGGGGCAAGAAAACGAATAAAAACGAGTACGTAAGCAAGACATGGAAATCTCGCACATCTGCGGGTATGATAACGTTGCATCAGACTCCGCGGAGTCTCGTCAGAGATAACCTTAATCTTGCCCCTTCCTTGTCTCGCACACTTACCAGTGTTTGGAGTATTTTAAGAATTTTATTTTTTAAAGCTCATAAAGACTAGTAAAACCATTGAAATGCATAAAGTATATCTTCCAACGACTTTCTGAAATAATGTTTGATTGGCATTAAAGAATCAATCAATTAACACTTAAGAGACGTAAGTTGGTGAAATGGCATTATTTGGAACCAAATTTACAGTAACCGTTTTTTGCCCGGGGGGGGGGGGGGGNCCGCTGCAATAGGTACCTTTTTCTTGGTAAAGATATGATAAGGGTACTAATTTGTGATGAAAATATGTGATAACGATAAGAATTTCAGATAAGGTTATGTGATAAGGTCAACACATTTCTAGATTAGATACCAATTAGCATTTGACATTTCTACATTGATATAGGTATCAAAACATGTCATTTCCCTACTTTGTGATTGAAAATAAAGCATTTTCTGTTTTCATCCCAATAAATGACCAGATATACTTGTCTGGATTATATATGATTAGGTATACTTTTCCGCTAAATATGGGATAAGGTATATATTTTTGAGATTCTTAAATAAGGGTGGGGGTTCTGATGTGCCAGCGGCTCACCCCTACCAAAACTATATGGAGTGACCCCCGAGGTTTTTTTGTTATTTAACATCAATGGAAAAATACATAAACGTATAAACAAAATATGAAGACTAGTTTTAGGCGCGCGGGGGGGGGGGGTCACTTCAGGTAAAATTGGGTACAGACCTGCCGCTGGCATTTTAAAAATACCCCCCTTTTTTTTCTCATATAGATCCCCTAACAAAATATTGACTCATTCGTATTGTAAATTTCTTAATAAACCAACCCAAATGAAAAATAAAAATATGTAATTGGTCAGAAAACCATTAATTTCACACATAAGAATCTTCTTAATCATCAAATAATGATACATTCTTGATTAATTACAGCAACCAGTAGAGATTCTGCCATTTGTGGTTAATTTACGACCCATTGATATACACGATGTCAAAAATTACTACCCATTCCTATAGTTGACAACTGTGAAAAGCAGGGCCATTCCAACGGCACGTCTGTATATACCTCTATATAGGNCCTAACAAAATATTGACCAATTCATATTGTAAATTTTAAATAAACCAACCCAAGTATATAGTAAAAATTTGTAATTGGAGCCAGAAAACCGTCAATTTCACAATGTTCTTAAACATCAAATAATGATAAATACTTGATTAATTATAGCAACCAGTAGGGATTCTGGCCATTTATGGTTAAATTACGACCCATTGAAATACACGATGTCAAAAATTACTACCTATTCCTATAGTTGACAACTGCGAAAAACAGGGCCATTCCAGCGGCACGTCTGTATATACCTCTATATAGAACGTGGACCCCCCCCCCCCCCCCCNGTGGTTCAAGGTATCACTTTCTTTAATTTTGACACATATTAAATGAATTTGCAATTTGCAACAACAAGGGTCAATGGACGCGTATCTCTATTGTATACTTTTAAACGTAAATAACTTTACTGCATCGTTTGAGAATATCGTATCATTTGAATGAAGAAAAACTACTCATATTTGTCGTACTTGACTGCGAATCACATTGTGGTCATGTGATCTTCAAAAACCCATTAAGATAAGAAAGCAATAGACATTTAATTTGTTCATTTCACAGGTAAAAGGATAATGTCAACCGTTTGATGGATAATGACAAGTTGTTGTTATTAAGTTGATATTTAGAATGGAAGTGAATAATAATTATATTAAAGATGTCGATGTTAATTTCAATAAAGAAATTAATACTGCATTCGTTGGATTTAAATATTTAAATGAAGCGATTACATTTTGTGTTGCTATTCTTGCGTTCATGAACGGTCTTCATGGAGACTTTTTACACGATGATATATTTGCGATTAAAAACAATAGAGATGTTACCGGGAAGAATCCAATTATGGAATTATTCAAAAATGATTTTTGGGGAAAATCTATGGCGGACAATTCCAGTCATAAGTCGTACAGACCAATAACTATATTATCATTTCGGTAAGTAATAATTTCTTTTGTAATTAACATTTAAAAAATGAAGTAATGACAGGAAACGCTTTATTTTCATCGACGGTACCATCCTCTTTTCAAATGGTTTGGCTACTCAAGACTATTGTTGTCATTTTTCGTTATTCTGTTCCCAAAATCTAAACTAAATTTAGAACTTTTTCCAAAAATAGAAGTATCCCCTGAAGTCAGTCCATTTGATCCGCCAGTGATTTAATTTGTGATTTAGGTTTCGAACCCAGTGTCGAATACATGTACACAAAAGACAAAAAGGGAAAAGGTCTCCAAAATTTGTATGTAACCTCATTTTCCTTATTTACCAAAACGTAGACCTTAACACAATTTGGGAATACTATAGATACATTATACTGCATGATATGGCAAAGTTTGGTTATGTCTTTGCAACCCATTATTCTTTTCTGTATTCACTTTTTATTTGTCTTACAACATCATTGATTTTCATTCCAAAAACCTTTACAATAAGTCGACTCGAAATGTTATCATATGTTTGTATATGTTTTATATCTTTTTTCGTGTTTGCTTTTGATTAGTTGAAAAATAATTTGTTTTTTTTTTAAATAATAATAATATCAAATACTTATAATGCTGCAGTAAATGATACATAATGTGTAATACCTTCTCATTTCGTCTTTAAATTCAGCTATAGTGATTATATCAATTATATAATGTGTAAAGATTACGCTCTGTCAAAACATGTTTGCTATTGTATTGGGTCAACTCGATTGCGTATATATCTAATTGTCATTTTTATGTGTACTGTATTTTGTCAACTCTACTATGTATGCTGTATTTGTTCAATTGAATGTTTGTCATGTATATTTTGTCTATTATATATGTTTTCCTCTGATTACAGTGTAAACTGTCTAGAGTGTAATAATCTTGAAATCTTAAAAGATGCAGTTTATCTCAGAGAATAAGTCTCTTCAAACTTACATTTTATTCTATTCGGAGCACATCTTTTTGGTCACTAACTTCTACAACTGAGTACGCTAATCATGAATTTTCGTTTTCTTATATCTACAGTATCTGGAAGCTCGACAAGGCTCGCTTTTAACAACTTTTAAATGCTTCGAAAATTCATTGATATCGTGAAGAGAACTTTATTGGCGTTTTTATTATGTGATCAAATTTATCATCTCCTCTGAAATTATGTAGTAAGAAAATTTAACCAATATTATTGGGATTTATGTATTAAACTATTCATACTCATAACATAATCATCTTTTACATAATCGTCAACAGCGTGTATACCTGTTTCAGAAAACAAAGAAATCCATGTATATACAAATTGTGCAAATTCAATTGAAATGAACAACTATATGTACATGTATTATTTTAGGATATCTGATAGTTTTATCTTGTAGACCTAATCTTTCAAATATTTAAATAAAGGGTTTGGAAATACACTTTTTAAAATCTGAACAGGAATAATAATGTTTTAAATATATAGGTATCATACCACCATTGATTTTTCCCTTTTTGTCTTTGTTAAATTGGTCATTTTCTGAGAACCATAGCACATTTACTGTCGTTTTAAATAAAGCGAAAATTCTTACCTAATAAATTAGATATATTATGAGCATCCACAAAAATTTGAGGACAGCTTTCATTGCATATAAGAAAATGCCCTCCACCGGAAGTATACTACTAGCAAAAATCAACTTCCACTTTCACTGCCAACCCGTGAAATGGTCATGTCATTGTTTTTACCCCAAAAAATTATCAGAACCGATAGGAATAAAATAAAGATTTTTTGGGGTACCTAAGATGTTCAGCTTTCAAACAGTATGCAGGTTAATTACATTGGATACAGAACTAAAAAATTACATCGTTTTTAAAACAAAATATTTTGCAGCTAATTCTTGACATACATGAATATCAGTAAGTTTAGTTCTAAATGACTCAAAATTAGTTTAATTGTTATTTGTGTATAGTATCAAGATTTACACAAAAAACTCAAACTATTTATTGAATTTAAAGAAAGAGGATCATGAGTAATAGAGTTGTTTGGCATCCGTGAGGATCCAGACCCCCCCCCCCCACACACACACACGAACCCCAATTATGGGCTCTCATAAATAAGAAGATCTTGTTACTGTTTTGCCTGAATTATTGAAGAGTACAAATATAAATGTAACGAACGTTGTTCCACAACCCCCGAAAGCCCCTTCTTGATCAGCCAATTGACGGACAATAACAGAACCAAATTCCAACTGAGATTGACATGTTTTACTTTATATACAAGGAATTCTCCTTTTTAACAAAATTTCATATAAAATTTTCTCACAAAAATTGTTGTACAAGAAGTAAATAGAAGTTTTCGTTTTTTTTTTCGGGTAACTGTAATCTTAAATAATGAAAAATTCAAGGAATTAATGTGAAATTTCACACAAATTGAATACAAAAAGTCTTAAGAATGCAAAATCAATCTAAAAGTATCTACACTTTTGGAGTGAAAAAAAAACAGGTGACAGTAATATGAGACAAAAACAGGTGACACTAATATAAGGCAAAAACAGTTGTTACAAACAATGAGACATCTCATAAAACAACATTAAGCTGTAAACTTGAAACTTTTTATTTCGACAAAAGCTGAATAGGCCTTTTCGAAAACGCATTTATCTCCCCTGGGTTCCCAGAACGATGGATGCGTTTCCGGATAAGAAATGAATACCCGGAAGTAAAAAAGGAGAATATTTTTCTTATTAGATTGACTGGAGAGCTCATAATAAGAAAAGATAACAACCTCTTCTAGAAAGGGTTTTCGCAGATTATGAGATACAAGCGAAATACCCATAGGAAAATGTACTGAAAACACTGGGAAACATGCATCATCATCTTTAGGATGTATCTTTTATATTGATATTTGAACTTGAAGACGAAGAAAAATAGAAAAGAGACGTGAGCTATGTAAGGGAAATAACTATCAGTGACGTCAAAACGTGAGTCTCATGCCATAGAGATATGGTCGATGCCTTGCTAATTGAAATGTTTTGGATTTGAACTTGCTTTTGGTTGATATATAATTTCCTGATGAATACAAGTATATACACTGTTCGTCCCCTTAGCTTGTAGGTGATGACGAAAATGTAATTTTGTGATTCAAAGTCTTCAATGGAAATATTGTAATTATCCGTTTATAAAGTGCATTGAAAGCGGTTTCGCACTGCAAAAAACTTTGAATGGTAGATTTATAAATAATAAAAACTTGTTATTAGATTTCCGGATCTTGTGTGGAATCAAGTTTCATTATAGTAAGAAAATATTTAAATCAAATGTCGAAGCCACATCCAATTAGCTTTTTATTTGTAGTTAATTTACATTATCACAACGGAGTGTGAATTGGTGTCAGATTTAAAAAGGCAAATTTAAAACTTGTACTTAATTCAAATTCGTTTGAAGACAAAAATTAACGATCAAGTATTAATAATTAGAGTATGTTCATGTAACAGGCAGATAGAGACAGACAGGTATGAAAAATGAATTGGGTCTGAAAAGCAATTTATAGCAAATTTTATTACAATCATGTACTTCTTATTTCTGGTGTAGCAACAAACCGATGAAAAGCCACTGGACTAAAATACTCATAATAAATGCAAAATATCACAACAACGATAGATTTACTCTTGCTGTCGTCAGAATAGAAAATAGGGGAAAAAAACAAAAATGCAGAATAGCCAGCAAGTCCTTTTATATTGTAGTGACTTTGTACTATTCCGCTCGAAAATCGAATTTTAACCTTAAAATTTAAAAGCTGTTTATTAATTTATTATAATTCTTAAAACCTATTTGAGTTTTTTTGATTGTTTGACTGATTGATTGATTGATTGATTGATTGATTGATTGATTGATTGATTGTTAAAAGAATATCGAAACAAAATGGGAAAAGAGTCGAAATTAAAAAAGGCCGGTGTTATGAGTACGATAAATAATAAAGCCATATTCGTTTTTAAAGACCCATCTGTCCTCAGACATAGTGATACTCTTTGTAATGACGGGTACATACATAGCAAGATCACACACCCAGCATGCCTTGACGGATGTTCTTTTTTGGTTGCATTTTATTTGTTATCGTTGCTTATTCTCGTTTCAATCTATATACATTAAACGCGTATGTAAACTGACAAGACATATTGTTAACTTACTAAGATCACCGTGTTTTATGACAGATCAATAATGATTACCCAAACAATTTCTTTTTTATTTCAGATTGAATCATGCTTTATGCGGAAGTGAACCATTCTATTTCCATGTCGTAAATGTATCTTTACATGCCTTGGTAACATGTCTTTTGACACGGATCTGCCAGTACACATTATGTTTGTCCTCTAAATGTTCATTAATGGCTGGAATAATATTTGCAATTCATCCTATACATGTAGAAGCGGTGAGTATATATCTCAAGATTTCATGTATATACAAAATATGGTGTTTGTATGTCGGTTGTATGCGTTCATGAATCATCGGTATTATTACCAATGTCCCTACACAAAATGCTCCGGAAGTAAATTATTCCATTTCTACATGAGGCAAAAATTTTGCTTTCCATTGATTCATTTAGCATTCTTGAAAAAAGTTGAAATCGAACATTATGATTAATCAGTTTTTTAGAACTGAGTACAAAAAGGTCTCAATTCACACTTAAGATATATTACGCAAAGTAACAAGAAAACGCTAGGTGTATTTTTGGATAAACTTTTGATTCGCCTGGGATAAGCTTCTAAACTTGTTGGCGGTTTTAAATACTGTAGTAGTGTTTTCCGTAGCTTATACCGTCGAGTTTACTCTCACTTGACATGGTTTTTATATGGTAAGAATTTGTGGCAAGCTACTTGACATCACCTGAGAATATTTTGTTGTGCACGCTCACTGATGCAAGATTCTCGTATTTTTCCCATGTCTTTGAAGTCATCGCTTCCCTTGTTCCTTCGGTATTCAACTGTCGTTGTTTTGACTTTGTTAAGATATTCCGATTTTTTGGGTTATTTAAAAGTTGGGACAGAAGTTGGAAGTTTGACCATTTCCTTAATGATTTTATTAGTATGACCTTATATGTATTATATATAGTACGTGTGTGGTTCGTATTTTTTAAAGATTAGCATATTTAAAAATTTAAAAATACTATTATAGCCTGATGCCTTTTAAATATTAATGTATACCATCACCAGTATTTTCATAACATTTAGAATTCAAATATAAGATGTATTTTTACATTAGATGTTTACATTGAAAAACCATTTGTATGTTCATGTACTTGAAAGCCTGTAAGCGGATTAATTTTATTCATATGCCATTCAACACCGTTGTGATTCAAGTTTCGTCCTTTTTTCATAAATGGATACACCAATTAGTTTCCTATCTCTCGAGATCCGAATTTAATTGAAACTTACAATACTTGCATTCAAATGTACGATGCTGATTTCTGACCTACCATATTGTCAGTTGCATACTATTGAAACCGACATCAATCAGATGGAATTATCATATATCTTGTAGTGTGGGAATATATGTTTGAAGTAAAAAATGAGGACTATGAATTTGAATCTTTCCTTTTATTATGATAATTTGGTCTAGTGAGATATATAGGTAAATAATATTATTTGAAATTGAAAAAAGACAAATTTGTGGCTTGTTTAACAATCTGAAGTAAAGGTTTAACAAATTAGAATTGTAAAATCAGTAGTCTCTACCCGTAATATAAAATATATAACTGCCAAATACAGGCACGAATCCAGGCAATTTAAAAAGGGGGTCCCAATTTAAAATGAAAAGAAATTTTGCAGAGCGGAGCGAGGCCCGAAAATTTAGGGATATTTTTTTAGTGAAACATCAGGATATTCATTAAAAATACATGATTGTCCAAAAAGGAGGTTCCAACCCCCGGACCCCCCCTCCATTTGGATGCGCCAATGCAATGCCTTTTGAGTAGAGCGTATATATTCAAGTGTGAAGTGTGTAAAGTAGCAAAAGAAAATTGCTAATTAGATCATACTTTGTACTTTTGTACTAGACCAATAAAACGAAGTGGTAAGTTACAGTCAATGGGAAGAAATGTCAAGGATTGTAAACCTGGACAGAATATCAATGAAAACTATTGTTTAGCAAAAAGTAGATAGCAACACTTTAAATCTACCAATGCATTCTGGTATATCATCCTGTTCCGGAGCCAAACAATGTACAATTCCAAGAATTTTTTTATCATTTTTATGCTCAGTGAAGAAACCACAAAGGAAAACCTTCATAAGTTTGATGGGTTTAGCCCCGCATTATTTTTATAACACAATGATACTCCCGTTGTGATGGACAGGAGATTTCGTTGGATTTGGTTAATATATGTACATATCATGCTGTTATCATTTAGTCCTGGTTAGTAATCCCTAAAGTTGCTCAAAATGTTTCCCGACAGTTGTGGCAGCCAATGTGATTGTTGTAACCCATTTCAAAGATACATTTTAAAGTACTGATCGCTTTGTACCAAGGCAGTCATTGAAGGATTTCATACCCTTGCACTCGAAGGAAGCGCTTATCCCTACACTAAAAATGTTCTGTACAGGAAGAAAGAAAACACGTTAGATTTTGGTTAAAAGATGTCCGCTTTAAGCTTATTTTAGAGCTTCCTTGCATAATACCAAAGACATTGATTTCATTTAGGAAACAAATATTTGATGAAGGAGCTTTGCGCTTTTGCAAATGTGACTCATTTTATTCACATAAATGGAACTTCAGCCAAGCCACCCAAGTTTTGGAGCGATAAGATATGTGTCACTTTAATTAAGCCAATTTAACCCATTTTGTGTAAAATCTTCTCATTTTTCATTTTTAAAGATGTTATTAAGATAACAGAGAAACTGAAGGTCGGAAAAAGTACTAGTATTGGTTTAAGTAACGGTAAAATAGTTTTATGGGTTTCTATATAACAAGATAAACGATAAATTATGGGAAAAAATTATTCGTATTAACCCTTACACCCTAATAACAAATTTGATCAGGCAAATTATGAGTACATATTTTACTAGCGTTATNCGTTTCGTTTTGTTTGATTTCGTTTCGTTTCGTTTGATTTCGTTTCGTTCCGTTTCGTTTCGTTTCGTTTTTATTTCGTTTCGCACTTTACAGGTACCCATAACAAATTTGATCAGGCAAATTATGAGTACATATTTTACTAGCGTTATTTGATCTTTTTTAAAAGGGCTCATAAAAATTATAATGAAATCCGTATTCAAAATTGAAAGTAGGTATAAAATTCAGCAGAGATACATTTCCGATAAGTTTATGAAAAGAAGATGTGTTTTAATCCCGTTTTACTTAGACCATTCATAAAACACAGTACGATAAGTCATTTATCATTCATATATTCTAGTTCAATGTGTAAAGGCCATGAAATTAAATGTGATGTTAATAATTTCCTGACGTGACTTGAATTTAATTATGAATGGAGTTGTACTCTATATAAGGAAACTTAATAATATTTGAAAAAAGAAAATAAAAACATTACTATTGTCTTGTACCCGCTACCAGCATTGGCATACAGGGGCTACGATTACAGAGCTGACCGGGCGTGTTCCATGGGCCCCCCCTTTCCATGGTGTTGCATGTCGATTTCAGAGAGGCAGTTCATAATACGGAGTGCCTGGTTGCTAACCATTGTGGGCCATCTGAGCCAAGAAACGCCATGATTCTTTCAGTGAAAAGATCCCCCTCAAATGTTTTGAAAGACAGCATCATCTGATGAAATACAAGCCAAATTCTCAGTTTTTACCAGACTCTTTGTCCGGGCTGTTGCTCCCACATTCCCAAATATATCTCTATAACTTAACTTATCTCTTTAATACGTTTATTTATTTATTTATTTTATTTCTCTCTTTTTAATTGACTAACCTTCTTTGAATTCTGTTGGCTGGACTAAAGCTTGAACTTAATCAGCAATCTAACAATATTACTTACATTTTCTTTCTCATTTTTGTATTTGTTTATGAAAATGGAAAGATTTTCTATTCAGTATATACTACCATGCTTTAATATTTGGAACTTATGAAAAAATATTTTATGAAAAATTAAATAGTTTAACAGAAAATAATAAAATACATATTTATAGGAAAATTAAAAATACACAAAGTTATGATATTGAAAACTATTTGCTGGAAATAAATAATTTTGAACATAGAAAACTTTTAACGAAAATGAGATTATCTGATCATAATTTAGAAATAGAGAAAGGGCGTTATAAAAAAGTTAAAAGGGAAAATAGAATTTGTCAACATTGTGATATGAGCACTGTTGATGATGAAATACATTTCTTTTTTTATTGTAAACAAAATATTAATCCACGGAAGGAATTTTTAGAAAATGTTTTAAATATATATCAAAATTTTGATTCTTATGATAAATTAAACAAATTAATTCTATGTCTGACATGCACCAAAATTATGCAGTATACCGTTCCATTCATAAAAAAGTCGTGGTCACTGAGGGGAGTGGACTCAAGCACTGCATAATATTTTGTTGTTGCTTTGTATGTATGTTATCGTTTGTATTATGTATTGTATATATGCCTTCAGCCCTTTGGGGAATAATTGTGCATTTATTTGAATAAAAAATTATATATTTTATCAGTAACTACTCAAATGAAGTTTTTGCTCAATTCACATCTTCCTTTTTTTACCTCTATTTGAAGTATCTATGAATTCGCCAGTTCAAAATCGATTGAGGGGGGCGGAGGGGGTTTCATCCCGGAATCCCGACTTTAATTTTTCTAAATCCCGAAATCCCGAACTACAAAGCAACGTAAAGACTGGTGAAATCCCGATTCCCGGCGAATATATTTCCCGAAATCCGGGATTTAAATCATACAAATCCCGAAATCCCGAGCTTAAAAACATCTAATCCCGACATCCCGGAAAAGGGCCGACCCCCCCCCCAAATCGATGGCCTAGTTCGTACACTCCTTATACCATTTTTACAACAGGTTCTGTGACTGAAACCCCTTTCGGAGGTAAACAATATGATCGGGCACTATAATATTGTGAACTGATCATGGCAATTTATTCACTTAGAAAGTAGGCAAATCTCACTCGAGTTATAACGCTAATTTACCCCTAAATTTCTCAGTTCTATACGACTGTCATCGATTATTAACATTTTGGTTGATCTACCTTTGCTGAATCAACAGTTTGAAAGTACCGGATACGGTGATGGACTTATATTCGGAACAGATTGATTCAGTAGTGTCAATGTTTGAAATTTGATGGTTCCAACACTAATTTGAAATGCCGTTTCTTTCCCACAATCACTAAAGAGAATATAGCTACTCAATATTCAAAATAAAAAGAATTTCAGATTACGGTGGTTTCATGTTAGAAAATTGAGAAAGAAGTAATATTAGCGAAAAAAATAGGTCGTTAATCTAGTTTTTGAAATACAGGTGATTGAAAATTTTGCAGGAAACTGGACTCCTCTGAATTTTGCATAGGTCAAGGAGACTCACTCCTGATATTGTTTATATCAAGGATTTCTTGAAACCTCTTTAAATTGATCAAGCATTATAGAATAAATGAAATTGTAAGAAGAAATATATAGGTCCATGTGCTTTTAACGGACACAGATTAACTTTTGAAATTTTTTTTTTAACTTTTGAAAAAATTGCGGGAAATGAATTTCTCTGGATTTTCCTCATTAGGACTATTATTTGTCAAAAAGATAGGAAGTTATATCAAGAATTTTTTCTTGAAAACTTGTCAGGTGTCTTAATTTGACTCAATAGATGGTATTCATGAAGCAAAAAGTGAGGGTCCGTATGCAAATTCTCTAAGCCAATTACACTGGAGAAAACTAGAGGAGTTTCGAAATCTGACACAATGAGTAAGCCACCTAAAATATAGACAATCCATAATATTAGGTCGTTTTGTTTTGATGTTGATTCTTTCTTTTATCGTGTCATATTATCACAATGCACCAATACATTTATCTTGTAAATATGCAGTAATATTTGTACATTATAGGTGACAGGTCTGGTAGGAAGAGCAGAATTACTGGCAGCTCTATTTTTCCTGTTATCATTTCTCTTATATACAAAGTAAGTATAGATTTTAAGCTCACCTGGCTATGCCAGGGTGAGCTTTTGTCATCACTATGCGTCCGTCGTCTGTCGTCCGTCGTCCGTCGTCTGTCCGTCCGTCAACAATTTCAAAAATCTTCTCCTCTGAAACCACTGCATGGGCCAAATGTAACCAATCTTCGCCTGAATCATCACCAGAGTATAGTTTCTCAAAATTGTGTTCGATTTGACGGTAGGTCAAACAACATGGCCGCCGTTGCTAAAAGTAGAACACAGGGGTAAATTGCAGTTTTTGGCCAATAACTCGAAAACCGTTACAGATATAAAAAAAAAATCTGACGTGGTAGAAGTGATCAGCATAGCAAGATCTACCTTCCCTGCAATTTTGAAGAAAATCCGAAAATCCGTCTTGGAATAATGCCCTTTTTCCGTAAAATTTTCAAAATTTGTTCATTTTTTATTTTTTATTTTAAAAAATGTAACAGATAGAGCTCAAGTGTATATTGCAAAAAGGTTCAGCATATGAAGATCTACCAACCTTGAAATCTTGAAGAAAATCCAAAAACCCTTGCAGGAGTTATTGCCCTTTTTCATGAATTTTTCAAAATTTTCCTATTTTTAGTCTTTTATTTTCAAAACTATAGAAGATGAAAATTATGTGTAAATTGATAAAATGTTTGCTATGCTGTGTGGATTTCAAAACTGGTATTTAAAATTGTTTGTTAACCGCCATTTTCAAAATGGCCGCCAAAAAAGGCGTGAAAATTCAACATTGTTCGATTTCAATTTTGGTCTCCACAAATAGATATTGATGTCACAACTTCAAAACCGGTGTTGAAAAGTGTTCGTTGACCGCCATTTTCAAAAAAGCCGCCACAAAAAAGGGGGGGGGGTCCAACATTTTGTCTGATTTCAATGACATTTGGTTTCCAAATAGATATTGATGTTGCAACTTCAAAACCGGTGTTGAAAATTATTCGTTGACAGCCATTTTCAAAATTGCCACAAAAAAAGGCTAGAAAATTCCACATTGTTTGACTTCAATGAAATTTGGTTTCCAAATAGATATTGACGTTGCTACTTCAGACCCTATGTTGAAAATTGTTCATTGACCGCCATTTACAAAATGATGTCTCGACTTCAAGAATGTTCAAGAATTCTTAGCAAGAATGTTTTTTGTCGAAAAAGCCCAACAAAGAAATATGGGAAATCATTATCAGACTTTAAATACAGTTCAAGATGTGTGATTTTTTGACGAGCTGAAGATCAACTGTATAGATTACAATGTTAGCTTGATTTTGGCAACTGAAAGCCAGGTGATCGATGCAGGCTCCTGAGAGCCTCTGGTTTTTTATCACATACAGTTCAAATGCCATCGTTTTTTTTATATTGTCTGAAATAATTAGTTTAAGTCGATTCTTAACTGTTTTTTCGGAAACTGCAAAATCGGAGTTACCTTATCAGTAATATACAGCAACAAAAGTTATTGGTAACTTCAAATTACCAAGATAGTGATCTTAAAATTGCACAATGTTTCTTTGATTACTTCTTTCAACGTTAATTGAAAGTAAATATCTATCCTCATAAATATTTGAAATTGGAAGATTAAACACAGTTTCAGCTTCGTTTGGTTGACAATATTTACAACGACTTAACTGAATAAAATAAATTGAGTGTAACTCGCTATCAATTATGGTTAATATTGAAAGGTAGACAGGGTACAAAAGCATAATTATGTAATAATAATGTTATAAAAAATCCCCTGTTCAAAATATAATTATGGTAGAGAGCATTGAGTAATTTAGATTGCTTTCATGTCTGCATATTTTGAGTTATTCGAAAAAACGTTTGGACTTAAGAAATAAACAAGCATGCCCTGTTGTTTCAACCCATCGTTTGGGTTGCGCAAACGTCTGTTAAAATTAATTGACGATTAAATTTTAAGTGTAAAGTAAATCCTTTACAAATTCCGAGTATTATGTCCATACGTCTGTCTCCCTTTCACTAACTTATGCTCTGAGCATATTTTTTTACTCGTTTCTGTATTGACTTCGAATTTTCTAAGACGGACTGTACATATGGAATATATGTTTTTGATACGGACTTTATCACGTCCAGTATCAAGTGAGCCCGTTAGGGTATTACATTTGAGGTAATGATACCGTTTATAGCGGATTCGATTGCGTTTTGAGTATTTCTAGGGGAAACAATAACTGAAGAGAAATAATCAAATTGACCGGACTAGTCGTACTAATTTTAAGGTTTGGCTGTACACTGCGAGATATGTAACAATTGGAACTTACAAGACCACTCTATTTTGCACCATTCAAAGATACATGAATTACGTAGTTTGATTTTTCTCGTGATCAAATTAAGACCTAATTTCTTTATTTCTTGCAGAAGTGTTCATAGTAGTTTTAAAGACGATGTCGATTTTTGTAAGACGTGGAACGTCGGTTTATTTATGGCCTCTATGGCTTGTGGTATAGTGGCCATGTTCTGCAAAGAACAGGGTATAATGGTGCTACCCCTATGTATGATCTATGATGTTTTAGTGTGCTGCAGAAAGGGATTCGTAAGGTAAGTACGTTTGTCATTTGCAATAAAACAGACAGGAAAAGTCTTTAATAGTCAGTTCTGTTTATATTATTCAGTTTCCGAATAATTTCTTCAAGAGGATTATTTCTGATGCTTCATGTCTGCTAGAGGTATAAAAAATGCAAAATACCCGCCATGTTTTATTGTCATCATAACACTGACTTTCGTTGTTTTGTGAATAGTTTATCCCGAGAGTCAACCAGTAATAGAATATGCAAAAACTACGGTAATCCGTGTTTAAATGACAGTGAAACGTTGGTAGGTATTTCGATTCTATTATGAAAATTATATACAAAGTTTCATAATAACATCATACATCCTTCACAGAAAAAAACTTCAACCTAAGGGTAAACCTCATAATACCTCCCTTTTTCCATGATCAGTGAAGCATCAAGTTGGTAGCATGAATAAATTTTTATTATGATTTTTGTTCAATTATACCCTAATGTATATGCATACAAAGATTCAAGATAAAAGCATACATACTTCACAGAAAAAAAAACTTAACTTTGGACAGACGGACGAACGGACAAACGGACGAACGAACGGACGGACAGACCCGAACACTATATGCCCCCCTACTATCGTAGGCGGGGCATAAAGATACGATCGATGATAGAAAAAATTCATTTGCTTTTATAAGATCACCTGGCTATAGCTAGAGTGAGCTTTTGCCATCATGTGGTGTAATCTTCTCGACTGAAACTACTAGGCCAAATTAACCACTAACAGGATATAACTTCTAAAAATTGTGTTTTTGGTCTGCCGGCAAAAAAAAAAGCATGAATGTAGTTGATAAAAATAGAACATATGGGCAAGTTGCCTTTTTTTGCTAATGGCCTAAAACTGTAGCAGATATGACAAATCTGACGAGAGGATAAAAATTAGAATGATAATATCTACCCACCTTGCAATTTTGAAGAAAATCTTTTGCCCTTTTTAGAGTTATTGCCACCTTTCCGTAAATATTCAACAATTTTAATGTATTTCATATTTTTTTATTAAAAAATTTAACATTTGAATTTAAAGTTTACATGTATATTGCAAATATGTTCAGCATATCAGGATCCACCGACTTTGAATTATGAGGAAAAACCAATATAATAGTTATTGCCCTTTATTGGTCTTTTTGTGATTTTATATCTTTTGTCTTATTTTTTAAAAACAATATGAGATAGAGATCAAGTTTAAATTTCGAAAATGATCAGTATGTCAAGAAATACGTTTTATTAGACATTGTCAAGTTGACCGACCTCATCCAAGATGGCCGCCATCAGGGTTCGACCCAACTGAAAGATTTTCTCCTCTGAAACAACAAAACAAGTTTGATCAAAACTTATTACAATATTCCCTAGATGGTCTCTTTAGATTTGCACCTCTTCCAAGCTGACCAACAGCGGGGAACTTTGTTGAACAGTGTACCCTATGGAAATCATATTCAAAGATCTTCTCTGAAACTACTATGCTAATTGAAACGAAACTTTATATTCATTATAATAGTACTTAATTGGTTCCCTATCGAAAAAGATGATCGGTAAGTCTTCACCATATCAAAAATTGTTGCAATCAGGAGATATAGTACTTTGAAGTAAAAAACATCAAGGCCTATTGGTGACCTACTTGAAAATGGGGCCGTTTATTATTTAGGTTATTTATACTGTCTATGTCAGCCATGGCCCTTGTGAACAATACGGGCTTTTGAGAGCCTCTTGCTTTTGTTCGTAAATCAAAGGTTCTGGAAACAACTGGAATTTCATTTATCAATATTTTGTAGATGTCTCAGAATGAGGAAACTTTCTTCTGATAGCCATCCACTTATAAAACGATTGATTTTAACCTTATGCATAGTAAGTATATGTAGGTACTGTCAGTGGCAGTTTAACAAAAAGATACCCTTTATTCTAATTTTTTTAAATGTTTAGAGCTGACTTACCTCATCTTACAAATGTCGGACAATGACAATAATATTCCATGCACGTTATAAGCTTGAGACATTCTGTCAAAATCCAATGAGCCATTTAGGAGGACGAGTGCAGACAAAGGACATGATATATCGAGTGAAGGGGTTTATTTGTATGATAATATGAAAAAATATTTCTCTTATGATGCACGATTATTATCTATTCCTTGAACGGATACTTATTTGTGGTACACAACGAGACTTTGAAGCTGGAGTTAGATATGAACTTGTTGAATCGCTTTTACAGGAATTTCATTGGTCGAGCGCCAAGAAATAACACATCACGCGTGATGTGCTGTTACTTTTTCGACGTTTCTATTGGACAACTTTGAAATCTCGTTGGCTGTGATTAACGTTACCTAGAAATGGTGTTGTCATCTGAAACAACAACAGCAGTTCGGCACTTAATATTATGAAAATCATAAGAGAAATAGTTTTAACAACTCGATAGAATTGTATATCGCTGGATATCAACTCTCGTTATGTAATTTCAAATATAATATACTCGCCAAAGGCTCGTTTACTATATTTTGAAATTACATAACTCTAGTTGATATCCATCGATATACAATTCTTTCTCGTTATGAAAACTATATATGATTTACCAAAGTATATCCGCAAATACCAACGCAGTAGGAGAAAAAGGGAAATTCTACACTCAAAAATTAAAAAAAAACATGGCATTCTTTATTTAACACAAATTGAGACAACATTACAAAGACTTAACAAATGAACAAAAAATAAACAAGAACGCCGGACACAAATCTAAGGCAGTGTGAACCCTACAAAAACCTAAGGTATCGTCAGGTGAAGTTGAGTAAACGTCATTGGATATCACATTTGACAGGTGTTTGTCTTGAGGAGCCATTATGTTGAAAATCCAGTCAGAATTAGAAAACACATTATTACTGTGTTCTCAGAGCGAAATATAAAGATCTCCCAAACGATTGTCCATATTAGATTACTGGGCATGAAGAGACCATACTTTATAAAGAAAGTTAAGCAAGAGTTCCCTCTTAAAATCTTGTTTGCATAAATCAGATCTCTGGTACCAGAAAACCTGTTTTTCTCTCAAAATTTAAAGTGTTTGGTTAGATTTCAGTGGCAACCAAATGCTCAGTTATCCGTTACAGCCAATATAAAACCATAATCTGAAACCTTGGTCGTTGGCTCCCCCTTTAATTAGATAATATATAATGCTGTAATCAAACAATGATGACACATAATTAGATATTTTTCTCAAAATGTCATTTTTCATACAACAGAGAGTGCAAGTAACAAATTATGTGACATTTCATCAATATTCCTTGTTTTGTTTCAATGTAATCTTAATTTTTGTGTTATATTTTATAGATAATAATATTGGTTGTTTTGCGATTATGGATTATGAATTGGCAGCAGCCTCACTTTCAGCATCAGGATAATCCAGCAGCCCTTTCACCATCTCTAGTCACGAGGTAAATAGTCATATAACTAAATGAATGGGGATCCCCATACACCGTCTTTATGCAATCGTAGCTACTAGGCCCTTTCAGCTACACATATTATCAAAAATAACCTCATATGCACATTCTTCTTAAAGTTGCGTTACGAAGTCACATATATGTAGTTCTAATTAAACCATGAGCTCTGTGTTAATTACATCAGATTTTGCAATGTCTTTATGTTATCAGTTCAAGATAACAGAGAAAAGAGAGAACAGGAAACACCTACAATGGCCAAAAATAACAGTTACATGTCAACATCCAACTTAAATCCACACAAGAAAACACCAACAAAAAGAAAAAAGGACAAACGTAAACAACGATAGGAACTCGGGATTAGCCGGACTTGGTACCGGCACCAGAAAAGGTTAGTGTTAGGGTTAAACCAGTTAAGGGGTACCCAGACTTCCCCTTTCTCTATCCCGTTTCCCTATCGTATGATAAACATACAGATAAAATCCAATACTGGTAGACTACTAACTGCAAGACCACTATCCTCAGACAAAACGGAATTTTGATAGATGGGTCAAGGAGTGCTCAAAACTAATCTGTCGGCTACATCAAAGAGCATAGTCTGTTGGTAAAACACTGTCATACTACGGAAGAAAAATCAAACTCAAACTTCCCAAAGGGTTTGGTAAAGAATCATCATGTATTTCAGTAGATATCTGCAGTATCAGTGAGAGGCAAGTGTACTCTTAAAATCTTCAGGTCATTGGATCCCAAAGTTAATCTAACGGATTCATGCAGAATACCCTGTCAATATCATCTATTTCGTAAAGAATATAAGTTACGACCCAGTTTTCTGGATTTTTTTAATAAGTTTTTGGCATTTTTAAGAACATTTACGTAAAAAAATAGGATGAAAAATTCCCTTAGTAATAAACAGTATTTAAGTCACGCCCTATTTCGATTTCAAATTAGTTCTAATCTTCTAAAAACTTCTTAAATGTGTTTAGGCAATTTATGAAATCTGTAACGTTGTTGTAAAAGTTTACATATGATAGTAAGGTAATGTTCATTAAAGTCGTCAAGAGTAGAACATACGCTTGCGAATCGTACCAGTTGAGAAATATACACCCAATAGGACGGAGCTAGATTGATTGATTAATTGATTATTCACGCCAGCGATATTTGAGCTTTATTGTGGCGAACTAGGAACGTCGCTGTCAAGGAAAGGGAAAATCAGTAAGTGTGAAACCAAAATTATCTCTTTTATCATATATTTTAGTCTTAATTTTACCAGAGACAATGACGATAGTTAGATCCAGAAAAAGGCAGTATTTAGAATAGATCCAGAAAAAGGCAGTATTTAGAATCATTGTTTGCTTTATAAAGTTTTAGTTCTTGTTGGTAGATGAAGTCCACATATATTCAATACTTCGGATTGTCAATAGTAAGGATATTGTCAATTAACCTGCTATGGAAATAAGTTTATCGCTGTTTTGTGTGGTTCCATTTGAAGTTTTTTCATCAAGTCGCGTTCGTAACGGAACAGAAAAAGATCTGTAATTTTTACAATTTGTAATTATGCGAGTTCCAGAGGCCTGTTGATAAACATTGTTGCCAAAAGCAAACAAAAATGTTGTCCAGCAAAAGATCCAGTGCCTTAATCATGTCATCGCAAGTCAAGGAACAATGATTGCTGTAATTGATATTAAAGAACAATCCTTGCTTTTTGTTACAATAAATGAAATGCAGACCAGAAATTTTAAAGACCATTTAATAATTTGTCTTAATTTGGATTTAATCAAGTTATGTGGGAGGGTTGTATCAAGAGTAGAAAATCGTAATTGTCAATTTGATGAAACTGGTATTTTTATTGATTTTAATTAATTTAAAACTACAACAAAATTTTTTACACTTCAAAAGTAATTTACACTAGAGTTTTTGTATGTTTTTTCACTGTATTTTATTACTTACTCCTTTATATAGGTTAATGCACTGGTAAAATTGTTTTTATAAATTAGTTTTAGAACTGTTATTGGATACCGAAATAAAAAGATGTTTGTAGGGATTTTTGTGAAGCTTAAGAACCCAGTACACGTGTTTGTGTGACCTGGCCTATTCTTTTTGTTGAACGTCGATATAGTAATTCTTTCAAATAATACAAACGTTATTGTAAGCTTTGTCGACGGGTACAAATGCATATTTTTTACCAAGATCTCTTAATCTTAGCTTAATTCTATTTACAGACAGCGTTGTCTTACACGAGCAGCAGTTAAATCACAAACTGTCAGTGCCTTGTCGAAATTTGAAGAATCCACGAATTTTATGATTCCACAAAAAATTATTTGTACAAATCAATATTACTTTTCATTGCTCAGTTTTGAGAATTGAAAATTTGATTCTGTAAGAAAGGATTCGTTTGTCATCTGTAAGGGTTTTCTACTTCTTAGTAAACATCATTAATTTTTGTCTACTTTTTTGCAATTTAATCATCTTTATGGTTTTTGGTTGCGTTAATATAAACATTTCATCAGCACAGAATAAAAATTAATTGTCGCGATTTTGAAATGCTGGAGTACATTCAGGGGATTTGTGTTTACGGGATAAGGCATTTGTGATATTTGTACTTTCCCATTGGATATATATATATATATATATATATATATATATATCACGAAAAATTTACTAAGTCTAAGCAATATTAAGGAGAGCGAAGGACAATTAGAGTTATTATCCCATAGACAACAGAAAGATCGTGGGTATTGTGGTCAAATTATGTTGATACATGTACATGTAAATATTATACTTAAATAATTCTTACAACTCTGGCGCTCATTATTTTGACGATAGATCATTGCAAACAAACTGTCAGTTATCTTTGGGATAAATTGGCGGGAGATATTTTCCTCCGATTTGTACATTTAATCGCCATATACGGTCCGACCTAATGCATATTATCACCATACTATCTTGTCAAAATACTAAATTTGATATTTACTTCTAGTTTTCACAATTTTTCCTCGGCTATGGCCTCCTTTACATTTTATCCTTTCAAATATCGAATATATATAATCACATGTTAAGATCTTTATTCATGGTGTATATAAAGCAACTGATGGCTATCTCTATCCATAGGATTTAAGAATAAATATATACAACATAAAAAGTATTAAATACTCCTTTTCTGTATATTATTACCGCATTAAAAACTTTTGGTCCTTTCTCCTACTTAGTCATACCTTATTTCTTCCATGGAGAAAATTGTAAAAAGGTTGTGTGACAATTAAAATGTAAATGTCGTTGCACACTGCAAATAAATCTTGTTGTCACAATTATATAATCATAATCCTAAAGATACATTTTCCTTTATTTTTTCTTTTAAATAGGATGAAATTTTGGAAATCTTGTATCAAAATGTTTACCCTTTTCTATGGGCTCAGACTGCGATGAGCTAGAAAGGAAAGCTTCAAGTTATCGATTTTTTCTGAACTGTATGCTATCATACTCTGTTTTAATGTTTTTCTCATTTAGTGCAGTTTCCTCCTTTAAGATCATTTAATAACTTATTGGGTTTTATTGTGACTACATTTGTACATACTATACTTTCATATAAGAGAGGTGAGATTAAACATTGTTAAACCATTTTTTTTAATTGGTATGTGTCTTGTCCATTTTGTGAATAAAATTCAGTATCAGATACGATTGTTGTTTAAAAATACACTGTTATCTAACATGACTCGAAAAAACGCTTCACATACTTAAATATGCAGGGAATTACTCCTTTCAATGCTACAGTTCAAATACTGTAATACCAAACATTATTGTAGAAAAAACAACTTCATTTTTCATCTGTGGTTTATACTATCAAAGGTCCGCGCGAGACATAAATTGTAAAAATATTTTTTATAAAAAAATGTGATTATATTGCTGTATCATTTTACTTTTTTATTTCTATTTATTTATTTTAGTATTTATTTATTTGTTAATATAGTACTTGCTTTACGTAAATTGCCAAAACGGCAAAAAAATAGAAACGGAATGCTATTTTGATATCACTGCAGTATCATTCCTTTTCGATGAGCAGGGTGTTTTATTTTGTCGCCCTCGCAACAGAGGCTATATTAATGGCAATATATTTGTTGTAAGTCATCGGCACTTGCTTAATGGCCATCGAATCAATATGTAATAGGATGTGGTGAAAAAACGTTACGTAACAAAGTATATTTTAATGGAATATCTAATGTACTCTCATTTTTAAATTAACTGTTATCAGATTTTCCCTATTAAACTTAACTAAGGAGTCGCCGATAAGATCAGTAAATAGGCATAATGTATCTAGATGTACCGTTTATTTGTACATTTTATGCTCCACACGATGACACCCACGCAATTTAAATTGCATGAGGACAATAATCATCATCTGTTCTCATAATGGCTGTTGATGTTAAATTATCTCTAGAGTTGCAAAATATAAAATGCTTTGAAATAAGATTTTTGTATGGTTTCCTTATAGACCTTTTCACGATAACTGCGGTCCTATGATTTTGAGTGGAAAATAAAAACAGTTCCTGCCGAAATGACGCCGTAGGACAATTAATCAAGACGTCACATATATTATGACGTTGCATTTTACCAACTCAAAGGCATATGAGAGCATGCACAAAATTCAGGACCGCAGTAATCGTGAAAGGGTCTATTACTCTGTAACGGGAAACCTCAAAGAGAATGAATTTGACATATATGTAAATGATTCCTGATTATCCCGACCCCCAAAAGATGGAAAGTAATGATGGTGTTTAAACAATTGGGGATTATAACAAAACTACCGAACTGAGTTGTCAAGAGCCGAAGTCCATGAGACAAAAATGAAAAATCAGGCGAAAACCACCGGAAAAATTGTCGACCGTAATTGTCCTGAATTGGTACAGGCATTTAAAAAGAAATGGTGGGTCAAACCGGTTTTATGGCATGCCAAACCACCCCTCCCATTGCAACAGTGTCAGGAATCAACTCATCAGCAACTGCCTGTGACATGTCGTAAGCTAGTGAAATGTTCATCCCAGTACTAATTAAAAATGACGTGAAAGATCTTTCAGTCGGATGATTGGTAAATATCGTTCTCTAACCCTAAAAGAAAACCATTTGAAATCCATGGTACATCATTATTTCTCTAACCCTCAAACAATGCCTATACAAATATATATGCAAGCAATGGAACAACGCTTAATTCTGGCCTTGAATTAAGTCACCATGAGATTTTTTACAAAGAGTTTTGCTTATACCTAAAAGTAAGTTCAAGATTGCGCAAAGCACCGGTTTGAGCGGATATTTGGAGTAAATGCACATAATACAATGTTTTCAAAAATATATTACCAAGCAATGGAACAACGCTTTTGCGGCTGACAACAGCAGTGTCTAGAAACATTTGGCACACGCTTTTTAATGCATCGTACTCGTATTTAAAAATAATTGCTACTCTCTCAAAAAATCAAAGATAAGTTTGAGTATGAAAAGGTAAAAGTTATTCCACTCTGCTAAATTTGGTATAATGTTTTATTCCAAGTACATAACTAATAAATCCGTAATGGTTGAATTTATGAAAATAGACACTGGGAAAATAGATGATTTACAAATTCTGTAAATATACAATTACAACTTCTTTCGATAGAAAACTAAAGAGAAAGATTGAAAAAAAATCTAAATTATATAGTATTAAGGATGGTCACTCCTCAAGTTCAGAATATCAAGGATTTGAAATCACTATGTTAATTCATTAGAACATCAATCATACATCATTTTCAGCAAAAAATATTGATAGGTCAGTGTGCCCATTTTTGAGATTAAAGTGCCTGAAATTTTGGCGGGAAACCGAACTCCTCTAGATTTTTCATTTACTTTGCATTAAGGCAATCGACCTTTGAAATACAATGAAGATATATCAAGAATTTCATCAAATTTTGTCAGAAGTTTATTCAAGATGTATACAAACATATTTTGAAAAGAAAATTGAGGGTCAGTGTGCAAAATTTTCTTATGCATCATAATGGATAAAATATGAGAATTTCGAAAGTCAGAGACAGTTTCAAAGCCTGAGGATTGACCATCCTTAACTGCTTTCCTGCCTGTATGAATGAAACAATTGCCTACACATGTTTTAATAGCAACATACTATTATAACTTGATGTGTGATATCCACAATGTCTCAATTTTTAACTAGATTTTTCAATGACGGTTACAAATTAATTCACCAGGATAATAACTAAAAACTATTGTTACTTATATAATACTGATCTCTTTTCAGATGTCTCAGCTATCCATATCTATGGTTTTACAATGTACTACTGTTGTTGTTCCCGTCCACACTCTGTTATGATTGGCAGGTTGGGAGTATACCATTGGTGGAATCTTTTACTGATGGCCGTAATCTAGCGACTTTATTCATGTTTTTAGTAGTTATAGTACTCAGCAGAAATTGCTTTTCAAATTTTATGGTAAGATCTGTTTTATAAATGTGTTAGAAATGTTTTGATCTTTGTATTTGTGTTAATCAGGATTTTCGTCTCCATCCGGCTAAGAGCTGTTTGGGATTTATAGATTGCATGTGAAAGAAAATATACCTTTTTATGTTTTCAGAATCATTCAACATCATGACATGTTCTGTATGTATATTTCCGATTTTTAGCAAAAAAAATTGTAAGGAAATTGCAACAATAGTCAAATGGCGCATAATTTAAATTGAAATGACAAAACAATGCAACAATGAACACATCAGAATAAAACTGGCCTAAAGACCAAACTTTGTAATGACCTGTTTACCTTTACATATCCAGACATTCAAGTAAAAGAAAATCTTCATTTAAGATACTTGCTTCAATTTCAAAATATTGAAAAGAAGGAGACCACATATATCAAAGTTTATATATCCTGGAGTTAATATTTTAATTTTGTCATTATTTTATTTGTTTCAGAAAGAAGAGTCTTGCCATCATACAAATGTTCTATTATTTGTTTTTCTGTTTTCCGTTCTGCCGTTTGTACCAGCCTCGAATCTTCTTTTCCGTGTAGGATTTGTTTTAGCAGAAAGGACATTGTATTTACCAAGGTAAGACAAATGTAGCATCTAATAATCATATAATAGGATTAAATATTCCCAAGAAGAAATCATGCTTACCATAGAGTCATTCTGTAATTATTTTCATGGAGTTTCATTTTGGGTTTATTTGGTTACTAGGTGTATTTCATAAATGATGATTATTTGATTATGAAGACCCCTTCTTGATTTTTTATTACAATACATTGAAAAAAATTACAAAATGCTTCGCTATTATAGTAAATAATTATTGAGCATATGTTCAAAAATCAGCTGTACCTCTCCTCTATATGGAGCGTAACTTGATTTTACTGGTACCCTCCTCTATCCCCTCAATGAGGAGCTATCTCATGGTAAAACAAATGAAGCAAATTACATGAAATAAGATCAAATATTCCTAAATAATTGTTCTTACTAAGGGAAGACAAGTGTATCATACCTACATCCCTAAAGGACTACGGTCAGATGTTCCAAATATTGGAAAGAACATTGCACGTGCCAATGGGAAACAAATGAAGCATCATACAATTCAATAGGATTAAGGTCAAATGATCTTGAAAGAACATCGAATTTACCAAGGGAAGACAAATGATACATTCTGCAATTCTATAGGATTACGGTCAAATGTTCTTGAAAGAACATCGAATGTACCAAAGGAAGACAAATGAAACATCCTCCAATTCTATTGGATTACGGTCAAATGTTCTTGAAAGAACATGGCACGTACCAAGGGAAGACAATAAATAACGAAATACCGAACGTCCATCTATTACTGTGGAAGTACAATTGTTCGTGGGGTACAAATTTTCGTTGATTTCGTGGTTGACTTAAACCACGAAATTTGATACCCAACGAAATACAAATCTCCCGATGATTTGTACTGTCGAAAATCTTAAACCACGAATTTAAGAACCCATGAACTAATGACTTGTTTGCCATCCACGAAAATTGGCATCCACGAATAAAAGTACTTTCACAGTAATATAAATATGCGAGGGCTACGGAGCTAGTTATATGATCCAACTTCCGTAAGGTATATCAACAGGGCAAATTCCGAATGAGCTTATCGATACTTTTTCTAGTATTGACAACAGAATTATTTGTTTAGTCGTATTATCAATTTCATGGAAGTTGAATAAGTTTAATTTTATACGTACTCAGTATTTACTTTGATTAATTTCAAAGAAAACAATAAGCACACCTGTATCTTTACTACTTGTTAAAATGTTTGATCAAAGAATTAATGACCTAGAGCAAATTATCTCTGAATAATTTAAAGAAAATAATCACAAGTAATTATTTATTTTGTTAAAAGACATTTAAGATTAACCTGTTAACATTACCATGTCTGCTATAATTCATGAAAAAAAATGGCTAAAAGCAATACATAAAAATTAAGCGTAATTGATTTGAATTCATTCTAACAGATAAATGAACCATGATTTAAAGAGTACAATTTAGCGCATGAAAAAAATTTATAGCCTGTTTAGTTGTGTTACGAATACTCGTTGTTCCGTTTTAATTCAAGATACTAAATGGTATTTTATTCTATTTATCTTAAGTATTGAAAAATTGGGGTAACCCCTTTGAAGATCTGTCACCAACTGCCCAAATACGTAACGGCCCTCGAAAGTATAAAATGAAAATAGTGTAGTTGGAAAGTATCAAATCTTAAACGTTCCAAAATTTAATGTAAAAATTGTCAAATAAAAAACTTCTTCAGGAACTAAACCATAACATTTATAAGGGAGATATTTGACATCTATAAAATATAAAGCAAAGGTTCAGTTTTGATATTTTATTTGCTGTCACGCAAACCCTAAAGCAGAATATATATGCATATCAAATTCAATTCATAATCCATAAAAGATGTGTCAAAATATATAAATGGCTAACTGTGAAACTTATAAAATCAACATCCCTCCTAGTGATGTAATAATATACTGGGATATTATATTCACAACTAAATGTATCATATTTTTAAAAAGATATGATAAATTGATATTTAGTATCAAATACGCTAAAACCGATTTAATACAGCAATACTTTTATGCATAGTTGATAATATGTTAATATTTTTTGTATACGTGTATTTGAAAATTTAGTTGAGTCAGATTCTATACGACTTGAATTTTAATAGATTACAACCCCATTATCATCTATTAAAGATTTTTTTACATTAAGTATGGTGATAGCATAATGAAAATATTGACTTTTTTAATTTAACAGATAGGATATTTTACTGTCAAATAAATAAAATAATTCCGCCAGAAAATTTTTAAAAATGACCATTTTATGTTAATCGAAATAAGAATTTTATACTTTAAATAAGCTACATTACTGACCGTTAAAATATTCACAAACTAAAAAAACAAAATCATTTAACCCCTTTATCGACATATGTTCTAACTACAGACATTGGACATTATCATAACATATGTTTGCAGTCATATCAGAGCAAATATTAGCTCGCATTTTTGCATTCATATATCTCGGAATGATACTGTTGGTAATTAAATTTTAACTTATCAGTAACATTTTCGGTCAAAAATATTCCGTTAGTTTTCCACCTGCTTTGGTTTGTTGCCTTTTATACATACAGTCTTGACAATTCTGTTCGGTGATTTTTTTATTATCCCAATTTACAAAGTTAAACAAACAATTCAACTTATAAAAAACATATGAAAGCCTGTGTTTTATTTTGGTTTCAAAAATGGCCTTGATTCATTTAGAAGAAACGATTTTTTTAAATATAATAAGAAAGACGGGGAAGACCAAATACTTTTGAACGCCTCTATAAACGTAGGCATCCTTGAATGAATATTTTACGAAAGGATATGGAGTAAATGAACATGAGACCATAACACATATGTTAACTCCAATTGCAATAATTTTAACGAGGTGTATGGCCATTTCGGAAATTTATTCCTCATCGGCAGCACTAGAACCCAAACAAAGCCTTTTCTGAAGTCAGATACATTGCATTCAGTTGAATATAACTGCTGCAGATTTTTAAATTTTATTTTTTAAGTTGAGGATAGCTTGAATGATGTAACAAAAATGTCTCATTGATGAACAATGAGAGGATATGAAGTAAATGCACATGAGACAAAGTCTCTACAAATACATGGTAGAACTAAGCAAATGAACAACGCTTTTATTGTTGTTTTTCATCTTGAAGTCACCATGACATGAAGCTTTCAAAAATTATTTTTGCTCATATCTCATGAGTTCAAGACAGCCCCTAGCAAGGGTTTGAGCGGAATTCTTTGTGTAATGTTGAACAACGCTACATCCATGTATTTAGGTAACATCAATGTATCGACAGACAAAAACAATTTTGAAAATAATTTAGTCAGAACCAGATCTTGATATTCCTGCTTTTCCTTGCATAAAAGTGTTATTTTTGCTGGGTACCGTAATTAAAGTTTAAATCCATATCATTTTGAATGATAGAATAATTTTGAAATACGGTTATAAGAGTACCAAAATTATGGGAGTAAATAGCTAAAACTCTCTGGTCACTGGTAAACCGGAATTCTGTATGAAAAAAACTACAACCAATCAAAATGGGTTTAATATATGACAATGCCATCCTCAGATACCTGAAAGAACTCGACAAAAGGTAAATCATAAAATTGCATGTTTCCTGTTCAAGTTGCTTCATTAATTCAAAGGAAAAAAATCAAAATAACATTTCGGTCTTCCAAACGTTTCCAAAAATCAAAATAACATTTGGTCTTCCAAACGTTTAGATTTTATCTGCACTGAAGAGACATAAGTTGTCGAAATGCGCGTATGCAGAAAATATATTCACACGGTATTGAAGCAGTGACAGATAAGAGTATGCATTGCTTAAATTTCTTTGATTATGAAATGAAAATTTTAAGAGCATCTAGGTGTACCTTATTTATAATAATCATGTGATATTTAAAATTATAATTTATTAAATTTAAATTATCAGCAGACGACCTCAATGAAAAACTCTTATATATAATTGGCTTAAACAATGACGGTTAAACTGCCAGGCCTGAATTGAAGCTGTGTGAGCTGTCTTAGCTTTTCCATTCACCTTAATATGAACTCTCCTGCTTCATTGAGCAAAAAAAACCTTTTTAACAATACTTCCGAAAGGAGTAAAATAAATTTGATTGTCAACGAAAATAGGCTGTCCCGAGTTCCTATCGTTGTTTACGTTTGTCTTTTGTCTTATTTGTGTTTTTCCTGTGTAGTTCCCTAGTAGATTGTGGCATGTAATTATAATTTTCAGCCATTTTAGGTGTTTTCTGTTGTCCCTTTAGTTTCATGGAATGAGAAAAATTAGTAATATCGTACTTTAACATTTTTAACAAACAAATCGATTTCAAGCAGTTTCAAAATTTATCTGCATCATTATTTAGCAGTTTACTGAAAATATGACAGTAATTATCTACTTATATGATACATAATCCAAAATCATTTTTTTGAAATAGCTTTGATACTATCAAGATAATTTACAACTATACAATTCTTAGCTATTTCATTTTTGACAAGTTCTGAACCTTTATAATTTTTTTTAGAAATATATTCAATACTGACGTCGCTTTTTAAGTTTACATGTGTAGATTTTTATAAATAAATATTTATGACAACAAGTTATTAATATAAAATAGATAACCTTTGATTAATATTGCAATTACTTAAGTTGGAACGTTGACATATCACGGGGAAAAGGGAAAGGCACAACATGCGATGATCAGGGCTAACAGGTCGATAGTAAGGTTAGATTTCGCATTTAGTCATGATTTAGTTGTAAACAAAAATCTTTTCCCGTTTCAAATATGGATATGGATATGTAAATGGATAAATGTATAATACATCACTAAAAACATTTAATCTTGGTGGCACTTGTAGGTTATAAATCTTAATGGCTTAATTTGTCATCGATATTAATGTATACCATCCTGAGTACACACACTTAAGGTGCGGGATGCATGTAAATTAAGTTCGATAAAAGTACATTTTGGTCATTTTTTTCTAGACAACAAAACATAAGAACACAAGATTTTATCCTTTATTTTGATTAAAAACTAGCATATAGTGATGTTTCTAAACAAATTACGATTGTTTGTTTATGCCATGTTCCTAGCTACTTAAACCTAATTTTTGACAAAGTTATATGGGGTGGACAAGTCAAAATTGCTGGAATAGATATTGTAATCAATTGGGCTTCCGAACAGATCTTACTATACCATATATTATCCTAGCAGTGGAATTGAATCTTCAAATAGAACAGGCCTACCCTTCCGGGGCACCTGCTGACACTCCTGGCTTTTTTAGAATTTCAAAGTGTAAACGATTTATTTTTTTTTTTTGACGTTTGTATTATGACATGTTTATTATGTTTACGTCATTTAAATTTCCAGGATTTTTTTTTAATTTATATTTCTTTATTTCTTTGAAATTTACAAATAAGGTGGAAAATGCGCTGGAATAATTGTCATGACCACACATTATAGCAGAATAGGATTTTTAAAATTGGTAGAAATGGACAACTTGTCAAATTTTCCTATCATAAATTTCCCATTTATGAGTGGAGGGGTTTTTCTGGTATGGGGATCATATTTTTGTTAGACCATCCTCCAAATTGAAGATTATCCCAAAACACAGGTTTATTTTTTCTTATTTTTGAGACAACAAAAGTGACCCTCACTTAAATTTAGAAATGTAACTCGATTGTTGCTTTCAAGCAGACTTTATTTATTAAAAGTCGTTTACTTCAAGTATAGTTGCTCAATGCTTATGAAATTTCGATTCAATAGTCCTGTTACAGGGGATGCCTGTGGTTTGGTTTTTTGTATTTTGCACTATTGCAAGGACACACTAATTCGGTGTTTTCGCATATTATTATGATATTAACACAATATTTTGATATACCCTACTTACTGTTTGCTAGATTTAATTGTCTTTCCTTACAAATTCTGATATTTGCCATTTTAATTTTTTTTTTTTTTTGCTTTGGGCCGTTTTACCTGAGGATGGGGTGTTGTCTCCTTGACGATTACCAAATTTTCTTTTTTTCATATATATTTCAGCATTGGTTATTGTATAATGATTGCTTATGGCGTATGTGTCATTTATGATCAATTTCCTAAGTTGAGGCATCAAGTCATACTTGCATATGTATTCCTTGTGATCTTACTGTTGTGCAAAACGTGGACACAGAATCAAGTTTGGAACTCAAGAGAATCTCTTTTCAAGTAAGTAAGTTTTGAAAGTAAAAACAATATGCATCTTATATACTTTGAAAAGTCTAGAACACAATTAGCTATGGTAACATTACATTAAGTATTCATGTTGACAGTTTTGTAGCAAATGAATTATATAAACACAATAAAGTAAACTCATATTGAGTAAATATACACGGGATTTACATTTAACATGTAAAATTTTTAATATTTTTATTGTTGATTTTCATTATAAAATCGTGGTCAGTAACAGGTAAATGACTAAAAGTCTATGAAATAAAAAAGGGGTAACAGGAACCATCTATAAGGGTTGAAAAAATACAGTTACCTGCTAGGAAACTACACAGAAAAACACAGATAAAAAAGGACAATCGTTATTAACTCGGACATCCCGATACATTTATCACGCACAGGAATTTCCCTTTAGATTAATTCCTTGATGTAGACCAGTGCTGCTGTATTGCTTATTTAATACGTTTACTTATGTTAACATATCAGTAAAGTATCCCGGGCCTACGAAAATACCCATTTGTGCCAGACAAAGACAAATATCATTAGAGACAGCTCAAGTTTCCCTTTCCGAGAACACTATTGGAATATTAATGTTCTGACATGTTTTTTGACATGCTTATTTGATATTGTTTTAATTTTCAATATCCTTAGACCGCATCACAAATAACTAAATACCAAAGTTACTGTGAATTTACTTTGTGGATATGCGCACCTAGGCCACCCACGACTCCCCAGTGCAGATAAAATTCAAACGTTTGGAAGACCATAAACTCAAAGATGTTTGAAAATGATAGAGAACAAATAACCAATACGATCCAAATGTAAAGCCTAAATCAGCTAAGGACAGATATCTGCATGAGGGAGGTTCTCCTCTGTTTTCAACAAATAATTACAAATAATTTAGATACTGTAAGGTTCCAAAAATAATCGGATTTCGGGTAATTATCGAAGTACTGACTACTGGGCTGGAGAATACCCTCGGGGACTTTCAGTCCACCAGCAGTGGCATCGACCAAGTGGTAACAAATAACTAAATACCAAAGTTACTGTAAATTTACTTTCTGCACAAGCGCACCTCGGCAACCCACGCCTCCCCAGTGCAGAAAAGATGTTTGAAAAGGAATTATGAAAAAGAAAGGAAATGGGGTAAAGGTCAAGGAGACAACATCCCATATCCAGGTTAAAACGACCCAAAAAGAATCATCTTGGGGTCACCGTACGGTCCTCAACACAGTGAGGTTTATCGAAGTGTTTGCTAATTTGTTATCTCATACATTTACAGAATACTGACATTTAAACTGCACTTAAGAAACAATAATTGTGAAAATACGAATGTGCAGAAACTAAATTAACAAATACTTCGGTATTTTGTTATATAATCAGATTGTGGAGAAAATCTAAGCCTTCTCAGGTATCTAACCGGGAACATCTGTATGAATAGCATAAGAAATGATGGGATTTGGAGTAAAAGCAAATGAGACAAAATCTCTACAAATACATCGGAAAAACAAACAATGGAACAACGCATTTATTGTTATTCATCATCTCGTTTTCCGTATTTGAATACAGTTTTTTTTCGGCAAATCAGAACAACAGTAAGTGCCAATCGTCCATTAGAAAAAAAATGGAGACATAAGCAGGGATGAAAATTTACTTTTTTATGTTATTAATGTTGCATTCAAACAATTCGCCAATATCTTATTTTAGGTCGGGTGTACGGGTGTTACCAAACAACGCAAAAGTGCACTTTAATTTTGCAAATTACTTAAAAGATGAACGCTTACATGAGGATGCAATACAAGAATATCAGATAGCAATCAGGTATGTACAGAGTTCTCGTTCTTAACGTTTATTGTCCTGGTTATCCAACAGAATATTTGTGGCTGTACTTCCATATCATTTTTCCTATTCAGTACTACCAAAACTTACCAAGTGACAGGTAAATAAATAACAAAATACCGAATGTGCTGTTAATTTATTGTCTGCATATGCGCATTTCGACAACTTATGTCTATATGATTTTATAAATGTATGAAATGCATCCAAAAATGCATACTTAGAATTAAGTTAAACGGGAAATTCGCTTGTTCAAAACCAAAGAGCATTCCCCTCTCGCCTAGCCCTATCCTTAACTGATTCTTGCTTTACTATTCTCTGGCATAGCTCTACCCTTCGCTGATTATGGCTTTTTTTTTCAGACCTTCACGGTAATTTGTTCTCGTTAAGCTTTTATACATATTTCGGTATATGGATTTCTGGCCGTATGACATTTGCGCCGATTTAATAAATTTTAATTTTTTCATTTGCACCGATTTTATTTTTCATTTGCGCCGATTTTTTTTTCATATGAAACAAGTAAATTACATGTACTTTGCATTAAAGAAGATATGTTGGTTAAATCTGGAAGTAAGCAGTGTTAAAATACCGAAAGTGTAATGCTTCACTTGAAATATACTTCATTTCGGTATTTTGTTACTTTTTTACATTTATTTTTGAAATGGCAAAACTTGAATATTCCATATTTTCCGTATAGTGGGAACAAAATGAAGACTTGCCTGTATTTTATATGAAATTAACAAGTGAAAAATCGGCGCAAATGAAAGAAAAATCGGCGCAAATGAAAGAATAATCGGCGCAAATGAAAGAAAAAAATCGGCGCAAATGAAATGCAAATCGGTGCAAATGCAAAACGCCGGGATTTCTAAATGTTTTAACTTGACAAACCTGTTTGGTAATTTTGTGATTACCCATTTCACTGAAAAGACAGTTGTTGAAATTGCCATATGCAAAAACTTAATTCACAGTAACGTGGGTATTTTCTTTTTATATAAAACAGACATGACAATAAAGATGCAACACAAATGGGATCAATAAATGAAGAAGAGAACAAACATTCCAGAGTGAATTGATAACACTTTGTTGGTACTTTGTTTAAATATGTATTTCAAACAAAAGCATCTCCATATTTACGAATTTTGCTCTCCAGTTTTGTTTTCTTCCAAAGGCAGTAACTTCGTGATTAAGATACAATATCTGTATCCGTTTTGTTTGCAAGGACAAAAAATGTACATAAAATATTCACATGTAATTTCAAAATTTTATTACCATTAAAGCTGGAACAACATAAGTACCTACCAATATGGCAAAACTGCAAGAGAAACGCCATACAACATGCGTTTTCAATAGGACATGTAAATCCCGTTTAATTTTAAAAAAATCGGGGACATAAATAGTACGGAAACATATGACGTGTCAAACACATTTTGGAACGTCGTAATGATTCTCAGACGACAAGTTCGGGAACGTTTCGAACTTGGATTTTTCTCAATGATTTTCGGATCAAATGACAGGCGTAAGACCCTGTAAAAAGCAGAGGCAGCAAACCGGTATCGGAACAGGACATGACGTCTGTGATTAGAATTATATAATTTCGATCCTTTATTGTAAGTCTCGTTCTGTTTTGAAACCTAAGTGTAGATAATGAGTATTCCGAGCATGCATTAAGACAGACGAGTATGATGTTATTGATCAAACTTTTGAATGTCGTTATCCTCCAACGTCATTTTGAGGGGAATATTTAAATTTAAAACTTATTCAGTTTTTAATGTCAAATGACGAGATGCACTAATTGTAGTATATTGACTCATATAACGAGATGATCTGTATTCAGAAAAAGAAATAGTTTATACAAAACTTATGGTTAAGAACTCAAGAATCTTATTTTTTTTAAAATAAAAGAGAGACAAGAACTTTCCTTAAATACTAGCATAATGCTCGTGTTTAGCATAATTTTAGTGTTTAATTTTGAGTTTCTTACGAAAAGCTCCTAGGGGCACTTGATATTAGCACACTACCATGTGCTTCAGGAAAAAGTGAGACTGCATTTAAAGATAGAATTTAATTACTTCATTTCAATTATTTTGTGTCGGAATTGAGACTCCATGGTTTTATAACGTTTTTCGTCAATCTGTTTAATTTCAGATTATATCCAGACCACGCAAGTGCTCACAACAATCTTGGAACTCTTTTATCAAATACAACAGAAGCTGCTTATCATTTTGAAAGAGCTTTACAGATCCTTCCTACTCACCAAGGAGCTTTTATAAATCTTGGCGCTAGAACATTGTAAGTTTTTTTTTTAATTTTAAGCATCATTGAATCGTATTAAACATAGAAAATTCTAATTTAGCTCACCATTGTAAAAAAGGTAAAAAGGTACCTTGAGGTAACACATTTAGTGAAGTAACAAGGAATTTAAAGTAATATTTTCAACGTCAATATCGGTATCAACACAAATAATGTCACTAATGAAAAAACGCT
>MJUU01053478.1:196438-207517 GCA_002080025.1 Modiolus philippinarum
ATTTATTTCTTATTTTATTTTTTATTTTTTATTTTTTTTATTTATTTTTTTTTGTTAATGTTGTTTTGTTTTTTATTTCTGTTATAAGAAAAACTATGGTTCAAACGTCTGTATCTGGTTTCAAAAAATTCCTGTTTGGCACATCACAAATCGCTTCACAAAATGCTGCATCATTTATGAAGTTTTTTGGAGAATTGTATCATGCTAACTTTTAAAGGGGTGCTGAAACATACTGCTGGATCTAAAGTGTTAATTCTAGATTTTATTTTCGCAAAATAAATCAACATAAATGAGAACCTAATTTTCATAACCTTAAATAAATCAGAAAATATTTCAGTTAGCGAAAGTGGGGTCCTAATGTTAAGCAAATATAAACTTGAACTTTTATGTTATGTATTAGCGTGCTATAAAAAGCAAGGAAAGGTCATTCTGCGATAGAATACTAAATAACAGTATATTAAAAACTTCCCTACATTTTTGTCACAATTATGGCCGTTTGGAATTCTAATGCAATTTTAAAAAATCAAACGAAACTGAAATTTAGATTTGCTATAAAACCAAAACGGCGACGCATGCTTGTAAACTGAAAACAACGAACAGTAGACCACCATGGCATGAAACGATGTAACAAAATTTTAGTAACATTTGAAATTCTTATAATCTAGTCAACAGGGCAATAAAATGGAGGGTCTTCAGCTGTTAGAGAAAGCCATGCAAATTGACCCCAATAATGTGGAAGCGTTGATGACACTTGGTGGTATGATGGCTCAGCTAAACCGTTGGGAAGATGCAGAACAACTGTATAGAAAAGCTATAGTTGAGAAGCCTGACTTTGCTGAAGTGTATTATCATTACGGGGCTTATTTACACTTAAAAGGTTAGGAATTGTCATAAAAAAAGAATGCAAGAAGAATTAAAAATTAATTTAATATACTTTTTCTCTCATATGTTTTTTTTATTTACTTTGCTTTTATTTAGATTTCTTTTAGTATTTAGGAATTGATTGAAAAAAAAATAATTTGACAAAATACGAGTACTTTCATTTTCGTGATTTATTTCTGTAATTGTCATGAATGAATTTAAGATGGGTTAAGATTAAAAACTTGTAGATCGTTTCTTGATGTTGTAAATTTTTTACTTTATATTTCTATATAAAGATATAAAACATAAAATCAGGTTTTCCTTCAGGAGGCTGATCAAGGATGAGCTTTTTCATGGATTTATTAAAGCTTTATTTTAAGATACTCCTCTCTAAAACGAATGAACTAAATAATGATAAAACTTTTTATGTATCAAAAATAGTGTATATATATGTAAAATCCCTTAAAAATGTAGGTTTTGTTCAACCACTGACCAGGATAGTGATTTTATAAAATCACTTTAGTTGTCATGGAATCTTGTAAGTGAATTTACATAATAACTGACTAAATAACAGGAAGTCATATTATTTTGTACATGTATCTTATGTTGATGGATGTTTTGGTGTCTTGAAACAAAATAACAAACAAAGGTGATATTAATAAGGCAAACAACATTGAATTATTATCCAAATACCAGTTAAACTTTTTATGGGTTTGAATTTTAAATCATTTCTTATTCATGGTAGACTACCAATATTTCAGTTTGCAAACAAACAAGTTAGAATTTGTATGCTTTATAATGTATAATGGAACAGTAAGTGTATCTGTTAAAATGCAAATATGTTCAGCATGTCAATGCCGACATATTTCATCGAAATTGGAAGTTGCATGACAAATCTTTTTTCATGTTTGTTATTCGTCAAATTTTAATACTGTATTTTATACACTCAACAGCAGACGAAGCGCACCACTTGTCAGGTGCTCCTATGCTACCTATTTATTTCACTTAAATACCTTGTTTATACTAATATTGCTTTAATGTAAAAGGTCGATCGCATGCAAGTCGATTTTGTCAAAAGAAATATAATTTTTTAGCAACAGCAACAATTTTCATTGAGTGTGTACGAAAACAAAAGTCAAAGAATTGCTGTCCTTAGAATGCATTTTTTTCAGACTTTGCATAGTCTACATCCATGAAAACAGTAATTTCTGGTCATGTTCAACAATTATGAGCAGAAAGGGTTCAATTTTTCATTATTTTTTTAACCAATTTTGCATTTTTACTGAAAAAATGGCCTTAAGAGGAAATGAAATTGAGAATTAAAAACTGTTTCATTTTCTCAGAAATTTGTTTCCATGATTATAGCAATCATGAGTATAAATTTCAAAATGACCCAATACCTATTTGTAGAGACATTTGCTCATGATTATTTTTAAGATAAATAGAATAAAATGTTAGTGTTGCAGTTCTTTTAATGTTCAGTATATTTTTGTAAATAATTTCAATAACTACCACAAAGGAATGTGAAGTTTTACATGTCAAATACTTAAGCAAGTTTTCTTTACAGAAGTTCAGAGTTGTGCGACCACTCAGTGTTTGGGTTTTTGTCCTGTTGTTGCAGAATTTTCACAATTTTCAGTTATTACCCCAATTACACCTCTAAAACTGTCATATCATTTGCAATGAATTATGAAAGCAACTATATTTAGATCGTCTTCTCAAAGATTGGTCAAGCAGGACGTGACCAAATCCTAAATGGTTGTCAACGCAAACAATATTAACATCTGGTAAATGTATTAAAAGAACGTCTCCTCTAATACTAATTGTCCACTTGGATCATTCAACCAACGTGTGTGATATAAATAATAAACAGAATTGCGAATACAAGTAAAACATTTTAAAATACTATCTAGAAATTTGGTCATAGACCAGCAGCAAATAACTCGAGTAACTTGCATAAATGATAGAAATGCGAAACATAAAAAGAGCTCGAAATTGACAGCTTGTATGTTGTTTTGTAAACAGGGGATATAGAGACTGCAGTCCAGAATTATCAAAAAGCATTTTACCTGGATACTCACTATTCAGTGGCCATGGTTAAGGCAGCAAGTGGTCTGAAACAGCTCGGTAAACTAAACGAAGCAGAGTCTCTCCTCGGCAGGTTTGTATATTTTTTTTTCATTTTACAAACCGAATATTTCAATAAAAAAGCATTTAACAAATCTATAATACCATCTTTAGTACACAAAACATGCCTGTTATAAACAATGTTTGATTAGCTGTGTTTATAGCCTTAATTATGGGTAACGTTTACTACAGAGAAAAGGATCTGTACAGTATAAACGATTGCCAAAAATACTCCAAAAAGGGATAAAAATGGACTGTGCATTAGAGAGTTACCCCTCAGTTTCCATTTTTTCCAATATGATATTTATAAAATTGATATCAGAGGCTTTTCATGGATTTTCTACAATACATGAGCCTTACAAAAGTAGCTCCACTATAATAGCACTAAGTGTTCAAGCCTAGGACAAATGATCAAAGCATTTTGAAGTTGCAAGACGAAACGTTACACACTGATTTCAATGGTTTTAGGGCAATTTATCAAATTGCTGGCACAAGAAATATAACTGTAAGACACTGTTGAAACGAAAAAACAAGATGTCTACGATGGCCTTCTGTGTTTCTATCGCCTACAGTTCGTGTCTTGCAACTGTCATTGTTGTTTATTTAAAATCCCTGAACCGTGCCTGGCTTACAAATTTGTAATGACAGTCTTCTCAAGTTGCTTTTAAAGCATTTGTGGATACAGTGGAAAAATAAATGTCGGTAATATGTGGAATATTATCGTTTTGCCTTAATTTAAACGTTTCCTTGTATATTAAGTATTCCATCCAGTGCTTTTACATATTGAATCTGAATAAATAGTTTGCTTTTACTTTACGTTAATGATAATATATCAATAAGATATTTTATACTTTTTCTTTTATAGGGTTTTGGTATATGATAGAAGTCCGTCGGTGTTGGATATGTTAGGTCTGGTATATTACCAGATGGGAAGAATAGCCGATTCCAATAATGTTTATGAAGAAATTCTTAGAGACAGTCCCAACAATACTGATTCAGCAACACATTATGTAATTATTTAGTCATGCTGGTAGGCTCAATTTATATACTGTTTCGGATTTGATGCTGTTTCAAAATCATTCTTAATGTTGATAAATAGTGATCACTGTCACTATACAGGCCTGCTTCTAAAATGAAAATTAACAAAAAATTTGAAATCTTCTCCATTTCAGCTTGCTAAGCTGCACGGGACATATAACGCAAATGGTTAACTAGTAATATACAAATGATTATGTAATAGTTCCCTGACTTGCAATTATAACTAGTCCACATAGTAACTAATAAAAAAACAAATCAAAACATCACCTAAATTGTAAAATTGCTATTTCATAATGCAAAAACTTTAAGACGCTGTTTAACTAAAGGATGGGTTGCAATAAGGCCGTTTTCCGGCCCATCCGGAATTTTGATATAATATGTTTCAATGTAACCTACAATATATGTAGTTAAAGGTCGTACAATAAAATATCAAAACGCGCATGTGCAAGTCACGTGATCATGTGATGTTGGTAGCACTCAGGTCAAAAGAACAAATAGAGTAAGAAAAGAATAAAGATTGGCACATTGCCAAAACAACAATGAACCACATTTTGATATTAAAATAATGTGCAAATGATGCTATTCTATCCATGATATAATTCTTTTGTCAATCAATTCTTTTTTGAAATGAAATAATAAAGATTAATACAGATAACCCTTTTATGAGAAAAATATACAAAAAACAAAATTCATTTTTCGAGGTAAATGGGGTACCATACCATTTGATTTTCTGATATTTTCTGGATAATACTATTAATTTGTGCTTTTCCGACATATTTTCATATAATTCTACATATATTTCTATATTTCAAACAAAATATCACTTAAGTGGACTTATATGAAACGATTTTGTTTACTTTAAACGCTTGATTGGTATAAGTATCAGTTTTACTATTTAGAATTTTTTCTTGATTTTCGAAAATTTTACCTCGAATTCAAATACAGAGACTTGTATTGTTGAATGTCAATAGTTTGTGCTTTATTTGGTGTAATTAGAGATTGTTTTTGTTTAACATTCAGAGGTTTTACTATGAATTATACCAATGAAGCATATAAAACTAAAGATGCATGTATGTGTTATATTTTAACTGAGGCAGGCTATTGTTAAATTCCTATATTACACATCGTTTCTATCCAGGTGTCACCTCTTTTTGAAAGTAATAGGGGCTCCTGTAACATATCGAGAGGGAAATCCTTTTCTAAGAAGACAAACTCTGCTTAAAAGACAGTTATAAAATCGAAAATATCATATATAAAGGTAACATTGGAAATAAACAAGCTTGAAAATACATAGAAATTGGGCAATAGATGACGAAATTTCTTCGGAATACTTTTCTTCATATGCACAGATGATGCTGTAGGGCAGTTGATTATTCTACGGCTCATATATATTGTTTCAAATGCATAAAAACACATTTTTATATCGGGAATAAACAAACAAGGAAAACTTCACAAAATAAATATGGTCTTTATATCAAACCAGATCTTGTTCAGCTTATTTCGCAAATTGCCAGTTCAGAAAAAAGCCGATGCAAGGTATAGAATAATAGCAAAACCACATTTACTGAGAATTTTGATGTGTATAAAGCTATAATCTGGATATATAAATCAATCAAACTTTGTTAATTAAGACAGATAACAAAACAGAATATCATAGATCCACTGAATTTTCACTTAAAATACATCTTTGTTCAATTTTTTTATATGACTTGCATGCGGAACCAGCTTGTCATTTTGTATGCTTAGTTCTTATTTAATAAGTAATCTCTTGTAAAATTATTAGGTTGGTTCCGAATGCAAGGCAGGGTGAAAATGCAGTTTTGATATACCCCATGTTGAGTATTCATAGGCTTAATATTAATTGCCATCGAGATGGGTATTAGAAATGAGCTTATTTCAGTGGAATGAAGCAATGCTTTGAAAAAAAAACACATATCGTTAAAAACTACAAATGTTCCAGTATTGAAAGGTATCAAAAAGATTAAGTTTTCACTAAATTTATTTTTTAGCAAATCAGTGGGCATTTTCTAGTTCGTTTACTTTATGTCCAGGAGTCTGGGATGATGTTTATTTCGCTGAACTTGATTACTCTTTATTCAGGGGCAGACTCCGACCTGCCAATGGGTGTGGGGTTTTCTCACCGTTCTCTTATGGTGGCTTTGAGTTGTTGTTGCTCCCCTTTGGGTCGTTGTCTCTTTGACACATTCCCCGTTTCCCTTCTTTTTTCTACTTAATGCAACCCGTTGTTTTCTTTTACAGGCGTTGGTTCTTTCTAATACAGGAGACCTTGACAGAGCACAAGATATGCTAATTAATGTCCTGCAACATAATCCTAGTCATATAGAGGCTTTAAATGGCCTAGCTACAATTCTTGGAAAGAACGGAAACCACGAGGAGGTAACTGTTCCGATTTCAAGTATTTGATATGGTAGTTATAATTTTCTTTTTGGTTAGCTATTATCTCTAGAGGGTATGCACCAGGGAGTATGTATAGTACTTGACATTGGTCTGACTATTTTATATTTTGGAATATCTAAATGATACAACAGTGGAAAGAGGAAAAAAGTTCTTTCTTCGCAGTTTTGGAAAATATTTTTATTTACCTCATGGCAAGTTTAACAGGGTTGTGTAGATATCACCAGATGTCATACCTAAATTCAAGATAATCTTAAATATCTCAAATAAGATGGATGTTCAAAAAACATTGAAATACGGCAGACATAATCTTTTAACAGTTTCGTTTCGTGTAAAACAAACGGTTCCAAGTTGGCATGTTTCCATGATTCTTAATTTCTTAGTGATCCGATTGCCTCGTAAACAAACATTTTTTTGCAATTCTAATATGGTTATTGAATGAAACCTGTCTTTTTGCAGGCATTAGTGTATCTGAATCGGGCAATATTACTGCAGGAAAATTTAGATGATAAAAATCTACTAGAAAATATGTACTTCCAGCAAGGGAATCATTATAAAGATCTGAAGCAGTATAAAAAGGCACTGAAGGTAGAATTGTATAGCAAAAGTATTCCGAAAAAAAGCGTTTGTCCTATGCAATGACTGTATAGGGTTTGTATTACTCGTCACGTGAAATTCAGAATAAACGAGATTATTTTTTAATTTCGGAAGCAAAAACATCACGTATAATAAATTATACTGTATATGTCATATTATTATTTATTAGGTTGTATTGAATTATAAGTTTCATATATACTTGGCCAAGAATATTGTTATAATAAAATTTTGGCGGAAATAAATGCGTGTAGTTTGTCTTACACACCCTATGTAAGACAGAAAAAGCTTTCACCACAAAAACAATGGTTTCCCCTGTCCGAGGTGGTCGAAAAAACAAATATACAAAAGTGAACAAGAGCGCCATAAAGCTAAAGCACCAGTAGCGTGGACCCTTACAAAAACTGAGTTATCATCAGACGCTCCGGAAGGGTAAGTAGGATTCGTACTGCCAGTGTCAAGTGCGGTTTTGTTACAATCGGCGTTTGTCAGTCCTTTAATAAACTCTGGATTTTCTAATCTGTGAGATAGAAACATTGTAACGGACTGTCAAAGTTGGCCAAAATCAATCAGAGTCAGAGGTTTGTTCAACTGAGATACCCTCTTTGTTTTATCAATTTTCTAAGTTTTGATACTGCAGTTTTTCGAAATTGTCGGTTTTCGTACCCAAACCTGAGAACTTGACTTTCATACTCTTGTGACCTCAACCCATCAAGAGAAACATCGACCTGGTGGTAACGAAATGGGAAAAACTTAAATTGAAATAAATATTAGTTCTGCAGATAGCCATTTCGGCAACTATGTCCCTTCAGTGCTGATAAAATCAAAGCATTTACATGGTCATGCAGTAATCAAAATATGTTTAAAAACATATCAACATATTGTTATTTTCTTAAATCAATGTGACAAGTGTTTTATTTATTTCAAATTACTGTTTTAACTGTTTCAGTGAATTATCTATTTCTTCGTTTTTTTGTGTCTTTTCATTATGATCAGGAATATTGTTGTAACACTTCACTTATTTATTGATAGAGTTATAAGAAAGCGATAGAGCTTAATCCAAAGAGATCCACAGCACATGTTAACGTTGGAGCCATATATCATCTAGATGTGAGTAATAATTTAAATTTTGAGCAACCAGGACAATCTCAGACCATCGCTGCTCGCTCCTTGTTAATTATAGAATGTTTTAATCATTATTCATTTCGCCCTATCGGTGGTCCCCGTTTATCAAAACATCAACCCCCTACACCTGTTAAATATTGAGGTTTTACTTGAAATTGAGAAAGTTCGATTGCCTACAGAATATTTCATTCAAATAATAGCCATTTTCTTTCGATGTAAAGTTCATACACCAATAAAACTAAGCCTGTTCCAGAACAAATTCTTCCGATAATTGATTTTTTTTTGCCTTCTTTAACGTGAGTTGCTTTAGACTCTAAGCAATAGAACCTTTTTTTACGTCATTACATGTTATAACAACTCACCAGAGTTATATGAAACGAACAGCAAAATTTCATTTTTTGAAACATCGACAAATCATGAAAGGTTGAACAGCTCAAAATTGAAACTTCTGGCTCAACGTAAAATTTGTAAATAATGAAAATAAAGTTTCATTTACAGAAGGAAACTATGCAAACCTAAAAGGAAACGGTTGTCCTAAATGACATTCAAGAAACGAACGGCATAACAATTCAAGTTTTTGGAACATAGAAAAATCATGATAGCTGAACAGCTCAAAAATTAAAACTTCTCGGTCAAGTAAAATTAGTAAAATATTGGAAACAAAGTTTAACTCGCAGAGTGAATCTATATGCAAATTTTAAAGGGAACGGTTGTCATAAATGACAATCAAAGATTTTATGAACGTAAATATATGATTTATGTTCAATGAAGAACATAGCTTGCAGATCCAACAATAAACATACTGCTGTCGGAATTTTGCATAGCACAAAAAATGACAAGTTTTCCATCCTTTACCTAGATATGAAGCCATGAAGCTTTATTTCAAATGTAATGAACTTAGTACATGTATAAAAGGTTCATATAAACAAAGAAAGGATACGGAGTAAACGCACATGAGACAAAGTCTCTACAAATACTTGGTATATCCAAGCAAAGGAACAACGCTTTTATTGTTCTTCTTCATCTTGATGTCACAAGGAGGCCTTCATCAATGAGCTTTGCTCATTCCTTATAGTAAGTTCAAGACGTCCCCTACCACCAGTTTGAGAAAAAAATTTTGCTAAATGTCAAACAACGCATCCTTGTATCTTTTCTGGTCATGGGTGTATGTATATTTATATGCATATTAGATATTCTGGAATAACATTATCATAGTCTGACTCTGTCATGCAACATACTTTGTATTAATTTCTTATCATTCTAATTGTCAGGGTGACTATGAAAAGGCACGAGAGCATTATCAAGAAGTATTAAAACATGAGCCTACTAATTCCATAGCATTGCAAAACCTGGCAAAATTGCCAGCAGTGAAACGGCAGAGTAGACTAAAAACTTGAGTAAAAAGTTATAATCGAACAAGAATAAATAACAAATTAAACGTCATGAGAGGGAAACTGACACAAACAATGATGTCGGCTGGTAGTTTAGAAGAAAACATCTGACGGCTTGAGCTTGATAAGTCAAAACCAGACTTTATCTGAATCAGCAGGCACTATTCTGATAGAGAGATACGATCCGTGTATATGATGAAATAGAGTAAGAAATTTTATAGATAGGCGGTACTGAGAATACATTCATATACATGTGCATGTATTCCTAGAGGGATGTTTTAGCGATACACTTACTGCTGGAGAGAATTAACCTTGGATGTTATTGACGATAGAGTTGTGCACAACTGAGAGATTGAATATTTCGATGCCTTATTTCTAAGTTTCGATAATTATAGTAATGACTTGTTGCACGTTGGTAATAGTCAGTGGCTGCAATTACGTAAATACACTAATATAATGTTAAACGCCATAGATCCATTTGGTTTGCAATATCCTGACTGAAATAGAATCATCCTGTTAGTGCGCTTATTTATTTTGTTATTATATAATGTTATTTTTATTATTATTTGCTTGATAACAACTTTTGAATTTTATTTTTATGATTATTATACAATTTATACATCTGGTGCTTTTTCTAGCAATTAATTGTTATTATAATTAATAGTCTTTTATACTATCTACAGCCTTTTTAAAAACCTTATACCGAAGAATTACTTTGAATTAAGCAAATATAAAAGCAAGCTTGGTTTAAATAAAAACTGTCTTTGTGTCAGGTTTTGTTTTCTTTCAACATATTTTCAAGCAAAAATTTTATTTAAATCAAATAATATTGACATGCTTCTTCTTGTGTTTCCAAAAGGGCAAACAGTTCGCATTTCCGGAAAAAGTTTTTAAACAAGGACTACAAAATATGGTTTCAAACAATGAAATTTTTACATTATTGCCGAATCTGTTCTACCTAATTGGCAATAGGTGAAATGTAATTCATATTCAAGAGCGACTGCGGTGACGCAATAAAATAAAATTCAAATAGATAAACATGATAAAGTAGTTAGAATCTTGATTATAATCACGCCCTAAAACCGGTTTAACCCGTCATTTCTATTCAAAAGCCTGTACCAAGTCAGGACAGTTTTTGTCTTTGCTTTTTTTTTGTGTTGTCCGGTATATGACACTGTTATTTTCAGTTTTGTCATTGTCGCTGATGTTTGTAATACGGATTTGCCGTTGTGATATCTGTGTACAAAAAGATAAATATGTTTCTTCAACCTTTCACATTAGTCTTGTTTGAGGGTTAGAGAAGTAGAATATACCAGGTTTGGCGCGCTATAAAACCGGTTTAACCAACCAAATCTTTCGGAGCAGCTGATGTCACTCCCGGTTTTCATGGGAGTTCACACTATGAGTGCCTTAGTTTTTAATGTCGTCTTTTTATTTCCGTGCTTGTAGTATCAGTATCCCAAATGAAAGTGGACATTTTCAGCTAGATTCACGTCTTCCCGGATTTGACTACCGACTTTGACATTTT
>MJUU01053478.1:216188-241289 GCA_002080025.1 Modiolus philippinarum
CCATCACCGCCGCCGCCGCCGCCGCCGCCACCACCACCACCAATGGACACTACCATCACCGCCGCCGCCGCCGCCGAAAAGTGAAATGAGCACGCGAGCACTGTCAAAAACGTACTCGTGAGTCGTATTAAATACTGGTGAACATAAATATCAAATCGTTTGTAAATCACGAGTTATCTCGCCTAAGTCTCGGGTGAAATCAACAGACCTTTAAAAATGGCGGGAAATCCCAAGAGTTATGTCCCTTTGACGAACGCGGGCCTGATAGAAGACACCCACAAAACCATGGGTATTCCAAAGAGTTATGTCCCATTGATGAACGCGGACGTGATAGAAGACACCCTTAGAAATACAATGGTAACTGCTGAATGACAACACCTGGATATTAGGTGAAACATTGGATTGCAGAACGATACTGAAAAGGTATAACAACATTTAAAAAAAAAGGGTGGGATTATGGAGAAAATGAAAGAAAAAGTAATAATATACAATGTATAACATTGAAAAAGGGGTAAAAACATATAAAAAGGGGGAATAATGAAGGAAAATTCCGGACTTCTGGTGTACATCTGGGGCTACGCCCACTTCCGGTCGCGCATGTACACTGTAGTAAGGTCAACCGTGACCCCTGCAGGGTCTTGCACTCTTTCAACATGTCTACTAATAGTAGATACACACCCACTTCCGGTCGCGCATGCGTCATGGACAAAGGTGAAACTACACCCCTGCGGGGTCACGTGTTGTTCCAACACGTCATTTCCGGTTAATAGGCCCGACTAGGGCTTCCAATAAGACCACTTCCGGTATACAACATGGGGCTACGCCCACTTCCGGTCGCGCATGCGTCATGGACAAACGTCAACCGTGACCCTTGCAGGGTCACGTGTTATTCCAACACGTCATTTTCGGTCAATAGGCCCGACTAGGGCCTCAAATAGACCTACTTCCGGTTGCGCATGCGCAGTAAAAACACTTCGTGTTCCGGTCACGTGACTTCCGCTTCCGGTCACGTGACTTCCATCACGTCACTTCCGGTTTACGTCACTTCCGGTGACGTTACTTCCGGCTCCACCTCGCTCCACCTCGACAAATACGACTTTGCTCGTCCCTATATACTACTGATTCTTTATTTCTTTTAACACCAATTTTCATGGTACAAAGAAAGACAATACATCAAAATTCACAGTAACTTCGGTATTTAGTTATTTGTTACCACTGGGTCGATGCCTCTGCTGGTGGAGTGTTAGTCCCCGAGGGTATTCACCAGCCCAGTAGTCAGTACTTCGGTGATGACCCGAAAGCCTATTCTATTTGGAACGTTACAATATCTAATTTTTGTAAATTTTGTTGAAACTAAGGAGAATCTCCCTCATGCAAAGCTCTGTCCTTAGCTGATTTTGGCTTTCTATTTAGCTCATATTTGGTAATTTGTTCTCTATCAGTTTTTAAACATCTTTGACTTTATGGTCTTCCAAACGTTTAGATTTCATCTACACTGAAGAGACATAAGTTGTCGAAATGCGCATATGCAGAATTAAAATTCACAGTAACTTCGGTATTTAGTTATTATATTATTACATACAATTAATACATAACACATGACAAGATATATAGATATACAATAATAAACAAACAAATCGTGCCCGAATTTCGCAAGAGTTTAAAAAAAATGCGATTGATGTGCTTCAAATAAAATAATAGAAGGAAATTTCTTTTTAATGAGAATTCGACATCGTCCTCACAAGAAAATGTTGCACATGAGTAAAGGAAATAACTCTCAGTTACATCAAAAGCCATAGAGATATAGTCGACATGAAACTTTTGCTTGAATTTAGCAGATGTTATATAATGTCCTGGTGTATAAGAGTATTACTGTTTTTTTTTTTTCGTCATGTAGGTGATGAAGAAAATGAAAATTTCATTTTTGTTATTCAATAGATATATTCTTATCAAACGGATAAAGTGCATTGGAAAGGGTTTCAAACTGCAAAATATTTCAATGGTATATTTACAAATTCTAAAGCTTGTTAAACATTTAATGATTGGATTTCAGGATCTTGTGTGGTATCAAGTTTCATTACAGTAAGAAAATTATTGAATTCAATTGTCGAAGTAACATCCAATAAGCTTTTTATTTGTAGTTAATTTACTTTATCACAACGGAGTGTGAATTGGTGTCAGCTTTGAAAAAAGCAAATTTTAAACTTTTACTTAATTCAGATTCGTTTGAAGATAAACGATTAAGTATTAATAATCAAAGTACTTTGACAGATAGCTTTTGATGGGCTGGGTATAAAAGATGTATTTGGTTTCAATAAAAAGCACTTTATAGCAAAAGTAAGCACCTTTATTTTGAAATATCTTGTATATAAACAGAAATTAGAGAAAATTGGACTTAATCAGATTGGAACCAAAAAAACTAATAGAACCGATTCAGTAAATCTGTCCCCACCGTCAGTTTGTGACGTGTATATCTTTTGTCAGCTTCTGTGTTAAAGAAAACACAATGTCATCAAATGTGGACGACAACAGACAAAATATTGCATACATTCATACACAATGTTGCATGTTGTCATCATTTTACAAAGGGACTGTCAATTATTGATATAGAAGCGGACAATGAATCAGTCACAACAACACTGCATTTGATTGGTCAAGAAGATTAGGTAGGGACACATTTATTGAATCGACCCTAATAACGTAAATATTTGAAAGCAATAATCACAAAAACAAGAGATTTCGTCTCGGTGTCGTAAGAACAGAAAATAGGATCAATTTTTTTGACAACGAAAAAATTCTTCTGATAAAATATTTTGTACCATTCTAGTCTAGAAGCAAAAACAGGGAATGAAACCTTATATCTTATTTAAAGTTGTTAACTAGAGTGGACAATAAGTACTTTACTGTAAAGGAACTCGTCTTGATACGTTGGGCTTTTTTATTATGAGTCTTTTTACGTATTTATTTTATTAGCCATTCACCACAAATAGGGGAGGGTTCGGATCAAGTTAAACGAGTTCAACCCCACCCAGGAATATGTTGGTCATTGTCCTGCCCTTGTCTTCTTATAATTTAAGTTTCTTGATATTCGGGTGATAGGAAATGATTTGTGTCTATTAATTTATTACTTTTTTGTTGGACCATTTAGAGCTTACTTTATGATGTGAGGTTGTTGCAGAGCGAATTGTAACCCCTAAATAATTTGTTTTTGGTTCTTTTTAAGTTGGAGTTGAAGATGGGATGTTGCCTCCTTGACAGTAACTCTATTTCCTTTCCTTTTTTATAATTATTGATCGCAATTCGTCAAACCGATTTGACTATAGAGTGATTACTTGGTTCGATTGATTTGTTCGATTGATTGATTGATTGATTGCGTGATTGATTAATATCTAAGCTGTATTCGTACAAATTTCTGTAAATGTCAAACTACTTTTTATCATATATTGGAGTATGGAGAAATGGAATTCGTGCATTTTACGTTGTAACAGTTCTGTATTCCGTACGGAATCAAGATGGCAAATACAATTAGTGAAACCGAGAAATAAGAAACCTTGTCCCTTTATTATTATTATGTAGAAATATTTATTAAAAACCCAACAATCTTTCCGCAGTACCATCTCCAGATCAGACAAGGATACTCAATGTACCCGAAAATGCATAGTCATGTAATGCAAGACATTGATTTCATATTCAGAAAGATACAACCAACATGATAAATATGGAATATAGGACATTTTGTTTTTGATATGGACTTTATCACGGCTAGTATCAAGTAGGCCCGTTAGGGCGAGCTTGATGTGTTACGCCGTGATAAAGTCCGTATCAAAAACAAAATTTCATTCATTTCTTTTATCGGTAATTCACCAAACAAATTGTAATAAGCTGAAATTCTATTTATCTATTGTTTATTGCAATAATTTAAATGCATTCTTCGTTCAACGTCTTATGCGTATGAGCACGACAAAGAGTACAGAACATGACGTCAGTTTAGCAACCCGCAAGTGACGCCTTCACAGTGACCCGATATTTTCGTGATAGTGTTCAGTTTGGTGTTACTGAGAATATCAGTCTCTGCAGATCAAAGAAATTCATACAAATTACCGATAAAATATTGTAAATGAAACACGCCCGATGGTCGTTCGTCTTTTTGTTGTATTTTTTATATCGTTGATTATTTTCATTTCCATGTACAGAAATTAAACACGTATTTAAATTGACAAGACAAAATGTTTTTGACTTTCTAACTTCCCCTTGTATTATGAATTGTACCATTTCCATAAGAATTACTGCACGATTTCATTTGCTATTGCAGGTTAAATTATGCCCTTATCCGGAAGTGAACCATTCTATTTCCATGTCGTTAATGTATGTCTACATGCTTTGGTGACATGTCTTTTAACATGAATCTGCCAGTACACATTATGCTTGTCCTCCAAATGTTCATTAATGGTGGGAATATTATTTGCTATTCATCCTATACATGTGGAAGCGGTGAGTATATATTTCAAGGATTTTTGTGCATGTTGTCCGTGTTTTCGGTATTTAGCCTTCACTATCCCTATAATAATTCACTGGCAGAAACCTATATATATTTCCGCACAAGACAAAAATACTTCTATCTTTAAGTTCATCGAAAATTCCTTTATATAAAAAGCTATTTGAGGTCCTTGGTCTTGTTTTTTTTCAGAACTGAGGAGAGGGCCAAAATTAAAACCTTAGATTACGTCGAGGTTAATCGAAATTCTGATACACGCTGGCTGCTAGTTAACCCACCCAGGATAAGTTTCAAACGTGCTGATGGCTTAAAATACGAAGAGACAGAGCCGTATTTGAATTTAAGAAGAAAAAAGTATATTTTCTGGAGTTTGTCGAAGTGTTGACACTGTCTTTCACCAACTCACTTGACATATACTGTCTTTATATAAAGTCAGTTGTTTAACATCTTTAAATCGGTAAATTATTTGAAATCGAAATCTTTTTCTCTGAAGTCTGAGATTATTTTGTCTTGCACACAAACCGGTGTAAGATCCTATTACCTAGCTTACGTTTATACATTATGTAGCGTTCGTTATGTTATCCCGATTTGGAATATCAAAATGTTGAGACAGAAACTGGAAATTAAACAATTTCCTTTTGTTTGTGATATCATCAGCATGGCCTTGTATGTCTGATATAGAGTACGTGTGTGGTTTGTATTTTCTACAGATTAACATATTTAAAAATTTAAAAATACTATTATAGCCTGATGTCTTTTAAATATTAATGTATTCCATTGCCAGTATTTTCATAACATTTTAAATTCAAATACAAGACGTATTTTTACTTTTAGGTGTTTACATTGAAAAGCCATTTGTATGCTCATGTACTTGAAAGCCTGTAAGTGGATTAACTTTATTCATATGCCATTCAACCCCGTTGTGATTCAAGTTTCCTCCCTTTTTCATAAATGGATACACCAATTAGTTTTCTATCTCTCCAGATCAGATGCAATACCTGCATTCAAATTTGCGATGCTGATTTCTGGCCTACCATATTGTCAGTTGCATACTTTTGAAATCGACATCAATCTAATAGAATTATCATATATCTTTTAGTGTGGGAATTTATGTTTGAAGTAAAAGATGGGTTATATGAATTTGAATCTTTCCTTTTAATATGATAATGTGGTCTAGTGAGATATATAGGTAAATGAATATTATCTTGAAATTGAAGAAAAGACAAATTTTGTGGCTTGTTTAACAATCTGATTTAAAGGTTTAACAAAATAGAATTGTAAAATCAGTAATCTCTACCCGCAATATAAAATATATACACTGCCCAATGCCTTTTGACCATAACGTAAAAGATACATGATAAGCTTGGTATTGAAGTGTGAAGTGTAAAGTAACAAACGAAAATTGCCATTATTTTTGCGAGAAAAAACATAGACCCTTCTTTGTACAAGTCCAATAAGACGACGTTCTACAATAGGTATGACACTTGCTTTAAGCAAAAAGTGGATAGCCCGATTTAGATCGACAAATGCATTCGGGATGATCATCATGTTTCGGAACCATGCAATGTACAATTCCAAGAATTTTTTATCATTTTTATGCTCAGTACGGAAACCACGAAGGAAAGGTTTTATGAGGTTCACGTGCTCAGTTTGATCCGTTAAACCCCACAGTATTTTCATAGCACGATGTCCTGTGATACTCCCGTTGGGAGGAAAGGGATATTTGTTTAGATTTAGTTAATATACATATTTTGTTGTTATCATTCAGTGCTGGTTAGTTTTCTAATCATTAATATTGTTTATAATGTTTCCCGACAGTTGTGGTACCCAATGTGCTTGTTTCCAATTTCTAAGATACATTTTGAAGGACTGATTGCTGTTTGCCAAGGTAGTCATTGAAAGATTTCATACCCTTGCACTCGAATAAAGCGCTTACTAGTATCTCTACACTTCGAATGTTCTGTATAGTGGTTTTCAGAAAGATGCACTCGTTAGATTTTGGTTAAAATCTGTCCATATTAATAATATAGCTAAAGCTTCCTTGCATAATTCCAAAGACATTAATTCAATTCAGGAAACAAATATTTGATGGCGAGTTTAGCGCTTTTGCAAATGTGACCCATTTCATTCAGATAAAAGGAACTTCAGCCAAGCCACCCAAGTTTTGGACCGATGATAAGATACGTGTCACTTTAATTTAGCCACTTTTACCCATTTTGTGTAAAATCTTCTCATTTTTCGTTTTTAAAGATGTTAGTAAGATAACAGAGAAAAGGAACGTAGAAAGAATTTTGATTGGTTAACATAACGGTAAAATACTTTCATAGGTTTCTATATAACATGATAAACGATAAATTATGTGAAAAAATTATTCGTATTAACCCTTACACCCTAATAACAAATTTGATCCGGCAAATTATGAGTACATATTTTACTAGTGTTATTTGATCTTTTTTAAAAAGCTCATAAAATTTAAAGTGAAATCCGTATTCAAATTTGGAAGTACGTATAAAATTAAGCAGAGATATATTGCCGATAAGTTTATGAAAAGAAGATAAACTTTAATCCCGTTTTACATATACCATTCATAAAACACAGTACGATAAGTCATTCATATATTCTAGTTCAATGTGTAAAGTCCATGAAATAAAATGTGATGTTAATAATTTCTTTACGTGACTTGAATTGAATAGTAAATGAATATGACATAGATTATACTCCATATAAGGTAACTTAATAATATTGAAAAAAGGAAATAAAATCACGACTGCTTTAGTTGTACCCTCTTTCTGAATCGGCTTCAGGGGCTCTGCCTAGAAACTGAACCGACCAGCCGCGCCCACAATCGCTCGATATGGAAAAGACATGTATCTTGTCGATGTAAGGTACTCATCTCATAATATAGAATATAGAAGACCTGGTTGCAAACAATTGTAGACCAACTGACTGAATTAACACTACTCTCCATGCTTTTTTTTTCATGGCGGAAAGACATTCTCATTCCGTTAGGTCACGAGATAAAATATTCTCACGCTCAAAAGTAAAATACCGATTTTAACATGCTCGCTAAAGCTCGCATGTTGAAGATCGAAATTTTGCCATCCCAAATGAAGATATTTTTTTTAACTCACTGCTACCTGAATAAGAAACTATACATCCTATAAATGTCATTTGTGTATATTATAGCTGACAAGATTGGTAGGCAGAGCAGAACTACTGGCAGCTTTATTTTTTCTGTTATCGACTATCTTATATTATACAAAGTAAGTACTTTTCTGTAGTGGTAGAAATTAAATCAGATACATGGTAAATGATTTCAATAAAAATATTGATATATCAATTTTGGTTCGGGTTCCGTGGATTGGAACCATTCCTACTTATTCTGTGTATGGCACTCGGTAGATGTCCTTGGTACTGGATTAGACTTCCTATTTCGATTTATTTGGTAATGAGTACTTCTTTTATTACAACTTTTGGATTATGGCTTTCCATTTTATTTGATTTTAATGCTGCTGATGAGAGGTTGCTTCTTGAAACACGTTTACAGCATAACAAAATTTACTATTTTATATGCAACTTCGTTATTTTTTGTATTTCTAAATTATTTTAAAATTGTGTAAAGAAAATGACAGACAAAGCCTGGATTCCCTTTTTAAGAACCCTATTTCAACTTCCTTTTTACGAAGGCTTGATCTGTATAATACTTGAATATCGTTTTTAACCTCTATTTAACATAAATTTTGTTATCTGTACAATTTCCGCGGGTTTCAGAATATGATCTTACAATTTTAGACAAATTGCTACAGTACTTTGTATTTTGATCCTTTTTTCATTTGGCGTTGTTCAATGTCTGTAAAAATTTTTTGTTGATTCCCAAATGACAAATATTTCGATTAAAAAAACTCCTTCATTTGTAAATGCTGTCTGAACAGTTTTTTTTTCAATGTTCTGATTTTTTTAACGAGATTTTTCAGCTGTCTGTTCGGTAATTGTATACCTTATCACTAATTTACAGCAATATTGTAATTAGTAACTGCAAATTAACTAGATAGTAATCTCTAGAAACACGAAACGTAACTTTTGATTATTTGTTTCAACTTTTACTGAAACTTAATATCTATCCTCATAAATATTGAAATGAGAAGATTAAACACAGTTTCAGCTTCGTTTGGTTGACAATATTTACAACGACTTAATTGAATAATATAAATGGAGTGAAACTCACTATCAATTATGGTTAATATTGAAAGGTATACAGGGTACAAAAGCATAATTATGTAATAATAATGTTACAGATTCTACAGAAAAAATCCTCTATTCAGAATGTAATTGAGAATAGATAAAAGTCTGATATACAGTTTGGAATAATTTAGATTGCTTTCATATCTGTATATTTTCAGTTAATGCACTGAAGAAATAAACAAGCATACCCTGTGTTTTTCCTGCGATCTTTTAAACTCATAGTTTGATTTTCTACATCTTCGCTAGCCAAGGGTTAAGATTCGTTTCTGTCATCTTCACCCTTGGCAGATCAACCTGGATTTCTGTAGCCTCAAATCCACGTTTTTGATTGGTTGCAGTTAACCTTCGCTGCAACCAATCAACTCGCTTACATTCAGATTTTAAATATATATCGTAACAATAAAACTTAAAATATGGTGTTTAGTGATTTTTCTATTTGGAAATTTTCCACGATTTTATAATCTTTCTTTACTTTTGAAGGGTTATTTCCTTGTAGTTAAATATATTGTGAATTATTGAAATATTAGATGCAATAAATAATCTTTAATTATTACAATAAATCATACTGAAACTCTTACTTCAAAGGGAGATAATTTGAAACTGATGTTTCACAAATTGTGGCTCAATCCGCCAAGGTTGAAAAGGAGAGGAGCGGATCATAACCCTTGGCTAGCAAAAATGGATTTTCTAGGGATCAATTGGAAACTGATTTTTTTTCTTGCAGAAGAGTTCATAGTAGTTTTAAAGACGTTTCAAGTTTTTGTCAAACAGGGAACGTCGGTTTATTTATAGCCTCTATGGTTTGTGGTACAATGGCCGTATTCTGCAAAGAACAGGGTATAATGGTGCTACCCCTGTGTATGCTGTATGATGTTTTAATCTGCTGCAGAAAGGGATTCATAAAGTTAGTATGTATTAAAACTGACAGAAAACGTATTAAATAATCTGTTCTGTTCATATTATTCGCATCCGGATAACGATTTCTGTAAGAGATTTACTTCTTTTGTTCTTGTGCTTAAGGATGTAGTAAGGTGAGGTTTTTGCAATGTGTAGAAGTCATTCGGATTTCTCTGATTTTATCCAGTACTACTACGTAAAATATTTTACCCCATTACACCCAATTTTCTAGTCATCAAAGTCTTCAGAAGCTCATTTTAAGTCTATAAGCAAGATTTTATTAGATTGTAGATGTTCCATCCATGTGTAACAAATCAAAATTGTGTCCATGATATACCAAGGTAAAAGACCAAGAGAGCCTTTCCCGCCATTTTTTAAAACGTGAAATATCTTGAAAACAAGGCCCATAACCTATCAGTATTTTTAGCTTACTTTATTCCTTTAACAATGCTCTTTCCATTTAGGGTATCAATTTAAAATCGTAGATTTATAAAATTTCACCTTACTACATCCTTAATAAATAAAACATGTTTTATTGTCACTATAAAAAGGGTTTCCATTGTTTTTGTGAATATTTTTTTTTATCCCGAACATAAATCAGATATAGAATATGAAAAAATTGCGATTGTCCTTGTAAAATGACCGTAAAAAATGATAGATATTTCGATTTTAATGAAAATTTTCGACATGCATATAGTTTTATCAAGTTTTGAGAGTTTGTGTAGTCATTTTGTTAAAAATTGTTGTATAGGGCATGCAGAACCAAACTATACTAACTGCCATTTTGAAGGGCAAATATTTATACTCTCTCAACAAAAAAAATAATCTTGGTTATCGGTGTCTTTCGAGTGGTACTATCTTCCCAAACATTGCAAAATGGCTTTAATGGACACATAAGGCTAGTAACGGCTATGTTCGACTGCTAATAAAGACTGTCATATATTAGTGGCATATATCAATTTTATTCCTATAAAATTCCTAGAGACAACCTTACAAGATATTCGACAATATTTGGGCATAATTTGAAAATCGCCCAACATTGCAACAAAATTCACGGCTAAATAACCATACCTCTGTGCACGAAAATGATAAATGAATTGTCGCAAAAAGGATTGGTATATTCCGCCTCACTGAGTCCCTAGAGGACATTATTACAACAGAAACGCATTGGTAAAGATGTCTTTGATTCCAAAAATATGATTGATGATCAAATAAATATTTGTTTTTACAGTTTGTCTAAAATCGCAGATTCCGAAAAAAGCTGAGATTTCTGTTATCAATATTTTGTAGATGTCTCAGAAATAGGAAACTGTCTTCAGATAGTCACCAACTTATTAAACGATTGATTTTAACCTCATGTATAGTAAGTGTATAAAATTACTGTGACAGTTTCACAAAAAGATACCCTGCTATCTATATTTTTAACAGGTCTAGAGCTGGATTTTCTCACCTTCTAACTTCCGGACTGTTACAATTATGTTTCATGCACGTTATATAACTGTGTGGCATTTCATCAAATCAAATACGTTATTTAGGTGGACATATGCAGGCGAGATACCTTGATGGACAGACATGATGGTTCTTATATATCATCAAATTTCCTTTGTGTAGAGAGGGTGTATCCAAATGAAAAAGTAATCAAGTTTACTGAAGTACATAGGAAAGCGAAAACCGAAACAACAGGAGAAAAGGGGGAGAAAATAAAAGGAAAAACATGGCAACTCTTTTTTGATAAAAGTTGAGACAAACTTCCAAAGACAAACCAAATTAATAAACACGAACAAGAACGCTACAAAATTAAAGCATTAGGAATGTGAATCCTACAAAAACTGCAAGTATCGTCATGTGATGTTGAGTTTTCTCCATTGGATATAACATTTGACAAGTCTATAGGAGCCATTAGGTTTAAAAAATCCACTCAGAATTAGAACAATTTCTTGTCATGAAGAGACCATACTTTATAAAGAAATTTAAAGAAGAGTTCCATCTAAATCAAAACAACTTTTCTGGTACCAGAAACATGCATTTCTCAAAAATTTAAGTTTTTGGTTAGGTTTTCATGGCAAGCAAATGCTGTATTATTTTTTACAGCAAATTTGAAAACATCTTCTAAAAGAATTAGGCAGTGGTTCCCACTTTATATAATCCTGCCATTGAAAAATAATCAACATAAAATTAGATTTTCTCAAAATTTCAATTTTGATACAACAGAGTGTGCAAGCAATAGATGTGACATTTCATAAATATTCCCTGTTTTGTTTTTAAATTGTAATTTTATTTTCATGTTACATTTTATAGATGATAATTTTCGTTGTCTTACGACTTTGGATAATGAATTGGCGGCAGCCTTACTTTCAGCATCAAGATAATCCCGCCGCATTTTCTGCAGATCTACTCACAAGGTAAATAAGTCATATAACTAAAAGAAGGGGTCTCCATCACTGTCTTTATGCAATCAGTTGTCTTAACTCTGATATCTAACACGAGCAGCAGCTAATTCACGCACTGTCAATAAGCTGTTAAAATTTAAAGAAGCGTCAAATTTTATGATTCCAGGAAAAATATTTGTACTTGTGAATATTTTTTTTGTATCGGTTTGGTTTGAAAAATGTAGTTTCTACAACGAGAACTAAGTTGATTATGAAATCTCTAACATCGACTTGTATAAATTTTGCAAATGTTTGAAAACGAGGATTGGTGAGTTTTTGAATATTTGAAAAATTTTTTAAAACGATGTGAGAAATTCCATATTCAGATTGTTTAAGTTGTAGAAAAATTTTCTCTAATGACACAATGTAAAACACCGAAGATTATGTTCCGAATAGATTTGGCGGGATATTTCACGTGAGTTGTACTCCCTCTAGATAAGAGAAATACTCTAATCACATCGGTCAAGCGTTGGTTAAATTTGCTAGAAATTAGAGAATTTACAATTGGTTCTGTAAGATGTTCTTTTGAAGCGATTGATGTTTTGTATTAAATTTGCGTCTTCTGTAAGGGTTTTTGGCTTCTTAAACGTCCCCGGTGGATGTATATATCTTACGAAAAAATTACTGTGTTCAGTAAAAAAGAAGTGAAAGACAATAAAAGTTATTATCCAATAGACAACATAAAGCTCATTTGTATTGTGGTGAAATTTTGTTAATCCATAAACAAATAAAGGGATATGTAGTAGATGTACGTGGGACAAAATCCCCTTTAATACATGGTAAAATTAAGCAAATGGAACGCCGCTTTCATTGTTTCATTGCTTTCATGTACATGCAAATATGTACTTACATAATTTGTTCAACACTGGTGCTCATTATTTAACTTATAGACCAATGCAAACAAACTGTCTGCTATCTATGGGATAATTGGCGGGGAAATATTCATTCGCTTTTGATGTCTAACTACCACACCCGGTCCGATCACATGCATATTATCACAACAGTATCCTATCAAAATTCTTCATTTGATCTTTACTGCAAGTTTTGCCGATTTTTTTTTTTTCATTTTTCCACAATGATTCCTTGTAAATTACTTTACAAGTTCGTTTAGCGTTCAACATAAAAAGATTTTATACAAATCATTGGAAATGTGCAATATGAATTTCGATTTATCCTTTCAAATATTTTACATTTACAACCAAATGTTAAGATCTTTATTCCCAGTACTTAAAGCAACTGATGGCTATCTCTGTCCATAAAATTTAAAGATAATCTTACGTGGAATAATATATACAACATAAAAGTATTTAATACTCCTCCTTTTTCTAAATATTATTACCGCATAAAAAATTTGGGTTTTATTCTTCTTCTTAGTCATACTTTATTTATTTTCACGGAGAAAAGTTTTGGAAGATTGTATGACAATAAAAATGTAAATGTCGTTCTACACTGCAAATAAAATTTTTGTCACAGTTATATAATCCTGATCCTAAAGATACACTATTCTTAATATTTCTTTGAAAAAATAATGCGAAATTTTTGCCGAGAAGGGACATCATTTTTAGGAATTCAGAATTCTGAATACGGAATTCAGAATTCGGAAATCAGAATTTGGAATGCAGAAATCAGGAATTTCTTGTCTATTTTCCGCCTTTCCTTAGGTATTGTGTAATTAAGCGTGTTTATGACACTAAAGGGAGAAATTACTGTGGAAGAACATTAATTATTTATTAGACTGATAGATTTTAATGCAATAAAAGTGAGCACATAGCAAGTAAAGTTACTGGGGGTACTGGGGGATATTGGTTATAGTTTCTGTTTTCTATTCACAAAACTTAAACATGTACATTATATTTCACGTAAGTTGGGCATTTTTTTTTATATACAAATAAATACCAATTTCCTCTTTAAAATTACCCCTCTTTCTTTATTAAACAGTTCATTACGAGTTTGCACTGTTTTGTACTGGCATTACAAATATTGACTAGATAATACAAATTTTTGCAAGGGATGTATTTTTTTTTCAAAGGAAGATAATGTATCAGTAATTTTCTCTATTCTCCACTCTTGTTATAGGCAAGTTATTACGGTTATTGTTTTATCAATATTGTAACGGTGGTTTACTTTAAAAAAACATTAAAAATTCACTAATTTGACAAAATGGGATTTATGATGTGTATTGAAAAAAGAAACAATTTTCATATTCTGTTTAAGTATTTCATATGATTATAAAAAATAAAACGTAAATTGATTAAATGGAAGAAACTTGTTTGAGGGGGTTTTAGAGTGATCTATGGACTCCTTTTCTAGGGGTATGGATTCGTTGAAGTACGTGATATATGCACCTGTTTCTGTATGTAGCATTACATTGCATAAATAATTTTACAAATTTAGAAGCGTGGTAACCTGGAAAGGGAACCTCTTTAGAACCCCCATAAACTACATAGCGTGTGATAAAAGGCTATATCAAGTTGTCACTCCCCACAAGAAGTTAATAATGATGAAATAAATTTTTGTATATTAAAAAAAAGATTTACCGCAAGACAACATTGTATATTGCGAAAATTATGCTCACCATGTACAATTGCGCAATCTCTACCCAATCATGAAAAGACTCTAATTAGTGATTGTATTCTTAAATGTATCATATCAGAGACATTTATTAACTTCATTTATCTGCAATCAACGCAAGCCGGGAAAGGCAGAGCAGCATAGACTAATGTGTGTAAAATGTGTTTACACACATTACGAAAGTAAATTTGGGGGGGGGAGATGGTATACTAAGTTCCGATTTCCACTTTAAAAACGATATTTACTTTGAACAGTTTAATAATCATAAAATAGATATAAAAAAGTAATAGAAAAATATACCGAGAGAATATTAAATACGGGCCATGTAAAATAAATACTTTAGGCACGAGGATCAATTCACAGAAATACTATCGGTCAAGTGCAAATCGATTGGATGATTATCATAGTAGAACTAATAGATGCGACTCTGATAAATAATTATTATTAAAGTCTAGTCAATATTGTTTATTACAGTACTAATGACTTTTCAACAGTCGCATCTCTGATAATGATATCATCGATTCGCACTTGGGTGATTTTGAGCAATATATATGCAACAAAAAAGTCTTAAGCGATGATTTTGACAATGTATGTTCATTTAAAATATAAATATATTTTCCATGTCAACACTAAAGAGGGTTGAAAATACATGTTCTTTAGCATAGAGGAAAAGAGACCATAAGTCATAATTTTTACTTGATGTTTTTTTTATGCTTGTTCTTTACTTTCGTCAAAAATTTTATGATTTATACGGCATTAAAAGTTTAATTTGAATTTGTCTTTTCTTGACACATACGTACGGCCCAATAAATCCTGCTTAGGCTGAATATGGTGATATGCACCATATTATTTTTTTTCAGTCATTTGTTATTTTAGTTGAAGTATATGATAAAAACATCATTACATGTCATTTTTCATATCACGTCCTTCATCAGCCCTCGGTCATTTACCATCCCTCGATCCTGACGGCTCTCGACCTGATATTTAGACCTAGGACTGATAATGGGCGTGATATGAAAAATGCCATGTAATAATCTATATATCTAGGTCAATGAAACAGCGTATACACCCAAGCAAAAGACTATGACTGCTTTACTATGTAGTTCCCTGCATTATGACGTCATGAAGTGAATATCAATCCAGAAGGTGAATATGTTTTTTTTTTTTTCGCCTCTTATGATTCATTGCAAGTATAGCGTACCATCAAGCAGCTATTTGATAAAAATAGTTGCGGGGAGATCAGATATATAATTAAAGATATTGACCACCAAACGTTGCAGTTAAAGCATTTAAATTGTATCTATACGCCATTCAAGGTGGCCACCAGTGGAGACAGGGTTTATTGATCAGCGCTGAAAGGGACTTCACCTTTCGTTTCATTTCTGCAAAAAATAAGAAAGCAAAAAAGAAAATCGTAAAAAAATCAAGACATCCATAGACAAGCGGGATTTACCAGATAAGCCTACCTCAACCAAGAACAATACGTTTGTTTATGCTCCCTACACTACATAGATTTATGGTAGACAGATAGTCTAAACTTTTATTTGTGCAACTGAATTCATAACTATTTTTCTCCGTGTGATTTTATCCAATTGTGAAGAATCTACCTACATACTTCAAGAACTCTGCACAGAATTTCAACATGTTTGAGTCTTCTAACAAATAAATGCTCGCTGAACTAGTCCTGATCCTCAAAACTTTCCAGTTTAATAGGAAATATTACGTTCAGTCCAATGACGTTACGACAGGAACCAAAGTGGGTTCTATCTTTTGTTTATTTGTTGGGTACCTAGAGGAGCAAATGTGCTATGAATCTAAAAAACCTTTCCCTGGAATTCATAAAAAAATATATATTGACGATGACTACAAGTGTTTTATTGTCTACGTGTCCTCGTACCATCTAGCCATCAAATGCACGTTCAATTTTTACCCATGGCAGTTTCTCAATTCTCCGATTAAGGATTTGCAAATTTCAACTTCCGTGTTTTTACAAACCGACAGACGTTACTGAAATTATAGGTTCTGTCACCCTTTTTCATACAAATATGTCATTCCACAGTCCAATTCTTGTAATTTTCCCGTATTTGTAGTGACGATCAGGATTCAAGGACTCATGTAACAGAGTTGTTTTGGATCGAGCTATGACTCGAGTTCCTCGAGAGAGTAGATCTGAGGCTATGGAGAAGAGGGTGTGAATACTAAAGACTAGGTTTTGTTTGTTCCTTCAAATCAACCTTATAACTGAGATTTGCTCCCTATTGCAAGAGTGATACTACTCAAACTGCATTGCTGAAAACGTAGTGTCTGCTGTTGGTTGAAAACGTGTAAGGTGATCAATGTGGGCGAGACTTGTCGAAGATTATAAGGATCTTATACAAGGTCAAATTAAAGATCGGGATATCTTTCAATGGTGTAAGAAATTTCGTCTTTTTCTCGAATTGAGCGTAGTGAAACGAGAGGAAAAGACGTATAATTTCTTACACGAGTGAGAGATATCCCGGTCTTTGATTTTGATCGAATGTAAAATTCTATTTCTTCCGTAAAATACGAAAAGAAAGACATGCAAACCTATACCGTGTGAACAATGTCGTCGCCATTTGAGTGTACTTAACATTGTGAAGTCAGGTGTTTTATTACGTTTAACCATGGTAACGATTGTTTTATCACAAGAATGAACACTTATGATGTTCGATTTACCCGTGTAAGATGAGGTCGCATGCATCGATCTTACATGGGTCATCTTACACTGAAAACATCCATTAACGGAAGAAAGCGTGGTCTTTTTGTGGAACATAACAAAGCGTCATCAATGGAAGAGATTGCCAAGTAGGTTAACATTACGACGTGCTAACAGAAACACACATGACATGCATGTTACTGCCCTTATACAAACTAGTGCGGATGAAATACAATGACATATTCTTTTTTGTCTATTTAACCTTATAAATTCTGGCTTATTTTTACTATTCTTATTTTGTTTTTGACCATTTCATTTATATTTTCGTCCATTTACACATTTTGAACACCATTACTAAAAACCTTATACTAACTTAGTTTATAATTACATTTTGTATTTAATGAAATTCACTCTTATATGCTACTGCAAAAATGTCTTATTGCCTTGCATGCACATAATCTTATCAGCGGAAAAAACGCCTTTTTCGTGTTAAGGGGATTCACGACAGCGTTTTTTTTACAGATTGGTCGGTACAAATGTAATTTTTGTTCTTATAGGTAAAAAGAAAAATCCTTGTCCTTAAAAACACATATTCTGGTTGTTGAATTCATTTCTTATTCTGGGGTTGTTAGATACATTACAATCAAATGTTTTATAATTCGATCGGAAATTAATGATGTCAGTCACATGTGTCTCCACAGGGTGTATGGATGTAAAAGAACCAATTATTAACTATTCCTCTTAACCCAGGCTTTCACGTTTTTATCCATTATTATTGTGTGTAATTAAGACTGTTCTTCTGTGTCGTTAGATTTATTTGGCGGTTGTAGAACAGACGCCTTTCATGTAATGGTGTCAAAACCACAAGCCAAAATGCACAAAGTCTTCTAAGTGGTGACGTAAAATATGTGATACCCTTTGTCATGTGTATATTCATCTGTCTTTATGTCTGTCTGTCGTATATAAAGATGTTCTGACACATGAAAAAAAAAAAAACGTCATCCGTTTATCAGAATGAGCGTGACATGAAATAGAAAATAAAATATTACCTTTTATTTGTAACATTTTAAATAATCAGTAATGGTACTTGGGATGGATGTTACTCATGAAGAGTACTTATAATAACCTTATATTTTAGAATGTTTGTTGCATTTCAGTCTATCGATGCAATTTTTCTATAGTAAAGGTTGAAAAAAGAAATAAAATATTTTCCGTAGTTCTGGTAGTCATTTTGTCTCGCCACCAAGTGATGCAAGGCAAATTTCATACGCGATTTTAGTAAATGTTGATGTTTAACTGCACCATCGAGATTATAGTAACATATTCTTAATTCTGCATTCTGTATTCCGAATTCTGGATTCCGTATTCTGAATTCCGAATTCCTCAAAATGATGTCCCTTCTCGGCTTTCGTAGTATCCTTTTTCTATGGATTCAGAACTCGATGAGCTAGATAAAAGAGGTTCAAGTCATCCATTTTCGTAAAACTGTATACTTTTACACTGTTTTAATGTTTCCCCGTTTGATAAAGTTTTCCTCTTATAAGATCATTCAATTCTTTTGTGAGTACATTTGTACATACTCTACTCTCAAATGTTTTATATAAGAAGATCAGGTAAAATATTGTAATATATTTTGTAGCTGAGCATGTGTGTTTTCCATTTTTGTGAATAAAATTCAGTACCAGATACGAAAGTTGTTTCAAATTTCTTTCTATCGTATTGAAGAGAAATAAATTTCTCGCACTTTCTATAAGTAAACTTCATCGTTGAAGGCCTAATAGTTACTTAAAGATGAATAACGACAATAAAAACGTTGCTTCATTGCTTCATTGCTTAATGTATTCTAAATAAATAGAGAGATTTTGTCTCATGTGCATTTACTATACCCTTTCGTGTTCGCTCTTTGTTGAAGGCCTCATGGGGACTTCAAGATGAAGAAAAACAATTAAAACGTTGTTCCATTTCCTTAATTTTACCACGTATTTATATGGATTTTGTCCCATATACATGTGTGTAAAAATTTCAGGTCACTATATTTCAAAGCTAATATTTTGAAAGCAAGCAGAGTATCTCGTCAATATCCCCTATTTAGTAAAGAATGTAAGTTACGTTCCAGATTTTCTGGATCCTTAATCAGTTTTTGGCATTTTTTAACAAACTTTCCGTAAAACCTTAATGCTCATTTTCTTCTAGTTTTACTTAAGTTTTTTTTATGTTTCATTATTTGATTTTATTTTTGATGATAAGATTTTCTTTTGTTACATTGTCGTCATACTTGGTAATATACTTTTGTTGAAAACATATATTTTGCAATATGAATTAATCCAATACGCTTTAGATACTTAAATCTAAAGTAAGAAGGAAATAACTCCTTTCAATGCTACAGTTCAAATGCTGAAATATTAAACATAAATGCAAAAAAGAAAAAAATCATTTTTCATCTGTGCTTTAGATTATCATGGGTCCGCACCAGACATAAATAGTTAAAATATCTATATAAGAAATTTTATTATATTGCTATATCATATACTTTTTAATTTTCATATATTAATTTTGTATTTATTTATTTATATAGTACTTGCTCGGTTGCTGGACATAAATCGCCAAAAAGGAAAAAAAAACAGGAAACCCATGCTATTCTTATCTCACATGATTCATTTCGTCGCCCTAATGAAAGACATTTTAATGGCAATTTATCTATATTAAGTTTGAATCACTTGCTTAATGGCCATCAAATAAACAAATAATAGTCATCGTTGAAAAACGTTACGTAACAAAGTATAGGTTTAATGGAATATCTAATGCACTTTCATTTTTAAATATACTGTTATCAGATTTTTACTATTAAACTATGCTAAGGAGTAGCCGATAACATCGGTAAAAGTCTGTTACAAATCGTCCTTCCTACTTACCTTCGGCATATGGTATTAAGATGTGCCGTTTGTTTGTAAATGATAAGCTCCACACGATGACGCCCACGCAATTTAAATTCTATTAGGACAATAATCACCATCTTCTCTAATTATGACTGTTATGATAAATTATTTGTTCATAAATTATAAAGCAAAAAATAAGGCTTCTATATAATTTCCTCGGAACACTATAGAATATCCCTCCCCCAAAAGCACGATGTAAAATATATGACGGCTACTGGAAAGATTTGTCAAGAGCCGAAATCCACAGGACAAAAAGACAAATTATGTTGAAAAACTGCCAACATCAAATGTCCTTTTTCAAAAGAAACTTCTGATTATCTTGAACCTCAAAGAAAGGAAGAAATAACGTCATTTTTCTTATTATCTAAATTCTAAAATATTCATTAAAGTCCAATTTATGTTGCTCAACTATGTAATGATATTGAGAAAAAGTTATTTAGCTACTAAATGTACTGTGTTTGGCAAAAAACTCGACTGAAGATTTTTTGTGTAAAGTTTGAGAATATTAGGTCATTATCCACTTTTATCAATTCTGTGTAACTTCTTCATCTTTTTAAATAAATTAACAGTAACTTCTTCATCTTTTTAAATAAATTAACAGTAACTTCGGTGTTTTGTCATTTTAATAACTTATAAATAGTTAGTGGATAGATTATATGAAAAAAGAAACCAGGAGAAAAGACAATTTTACACATTCTGTAAATATGCACAATCCCAACTTCTTTCAATAGGGATATAACTGGATAGGATATTGCTGCGGTCAAGGAAGTTGCAAAACTTTTATTGTAATAAAGTCAAGATTAACACCAAGCTTACACAATGTCAATTTAGATTATCGAGTGAAATGTCTACATTGTAGATATGTCAGATGTGAAAACCTGACAAATGTATATGTTGTCTTTGTACGACGCCGAGTCAACGAAAGGTAGACATTTTAGGGTGTAAATCTTGATGTCGGTAAACTGAAGTGATATTGTCTTCATTCCTTTCCCTCTAGTGAAACATATTTTAATAGAAACAAACCATTAATTTGATGCGTAGTGTCCACAATGTTGCAACTATAGATTAATCTTAATTCAAATTCTCCAGGGTAGTAACTTAAAGGCTATTGTTACTTTCATAATACGGATCTCTTTTCAGCTGTCTCACTTATCCATATATATGGTTTTATAATGTACTTCTGTTGTTGTTCCCGTCCACATTGTGCTATGATTAGCAGTTTTGGAGTATATCATTGGTGGAATCCTTAACTGATGTCCGCAATGTTGCAACTTTATTCATGGTTGTTGTATTTATCGCATTCAGAAAAAATTGGTTTTCAAATTTTACGGTAAGAATTCTAGAATAAGGGCACTAGAAAAGATTTTTGTTTTGTCGTTTTGCTTAAGTCAGGATTTGCATTACCAAATAAATGTTTGGGATTTAAAAATTGCATGCGAACGAAAATCAACCTTTTGTCACGTGTTCAGTATCTTTCATGTGTAAGACAATTGTTTTGATTTTTGAAGCAAAAATTTAGAAGGAAATAGTTAATAAGTCAACTCAATCATGTGCAATACATAATGCACATGTCAAAAAAATTGCGACAATGAACAAACAGATTACCATGACAAGCGCATGTTGCAAAGACTAATCCATCTTTTCATATCATTGGTGTATTCAAATGTAAATCATCGCACGATCTCAAGAGATTGAGCAGAAAGGGATAATATAAATATGGGGCTAATAACAAAATTACCAAACAGAATTGTCACGAGTCAAAGTCCACGAGGCAAAAATAGATTGCAAAATGTAAATTTGTAGCGTCATTTTTAATTCTCCTCTCTTTATTACAGATAGAAGATTCTACCCAGCATGCAAATGTTTCATTATATGTATATCTGTTTTCTGTTTTGCCGTTTGTACCAGCCTCAAATCTTCTTTTCCGAGTAGGATTTGTTTTAGCAGAAAGAACATTGTATTTACCAAGGTAAGACACATGTAGGATCGTACAATCCTTAAGTAGGGTAAGACGTTCCGACAGGAATTGCACTTACAATAGAACCTTTCCGTGGATATGTTATCTCTTGATAACCATGAGGATTTATTGGCCTTTATTGGATTACTTAGTGTATTTTATAGTGAAAGTACGATTACAGAACCTCCTTCTTGACTTTTTATAGCATTTTTTGCGAACGTTTACCAAATTTTGACTTATTATCTGTAAACAGTCATTGAGAACACGTGCAAAGATAAATGATTACTCAATTTCCCTGATATTCTTCTATATCCCTCTATGATGCTACCAATGTAAGACAAAAATGTAGCTCACCTACAATGCCAAAAAAACATGATAATTAAGTAATAATTAACAGTAGCCATATATTTAAATTATTTTTACCACGGTTTCCCACTTTATGGCGAATATTTTACCCGCGCGACCAGCGAGGGGTAAAATATCACCATAAAATGCAAGCCCTTGGTAAAAATAATATAAATATATGGCTACTGTTAATTATTTCGATTCTAATATGATGCTCACAAGGTTCCGATAAGCAGATTTCCTTCTAGTACATATGGATGAAACCCCATTTTATGTCGTTATTTAGTCTGTGACATTGCAAAAACTGATGTTTAACTATCTATGACGTAATCGAAAGTACAGTCATTTGTTTATGACGTTACCCATAAGTTAATATCATTTTAACCACGGGTTTGGATACAAAGAGAATGAAGGCTGTCATATTACAATTACCAATAATTAAGTACCAAAGTTACTGTGTCTCTGTGCATTTTGACAATTTATATCTCTTCAGTGCAGATAGAATCTAATCGTTTGGAAGACCATCAACTCATAGATGTAAAAAACTGATAGGGAACAAACAACCAATATGATCTTGATGTAAACCCAAATCAGCTAAGGACAGAGCTTTGCATGAGGTATGAAAAACGCAACATTCTACAGCTCTATAGATTTCAAGTCAGACGTTCTAGAAAACACGTTTTACTTTCCAAGATAAGAGGAATGTACCATCCTGCTGTCGTGTAGGGTTACGGTCAGATGTGCTTCATAGGCATTGTACGTACCAAGGAAAGCAACGTTTAGCATCCTACAGTCCTATAGGATTAAGGTCAGATTTTCTTCAAGGGAAGTTGTTCTTACCAAAAGCAGACAAATACCGAAATACTGAGGTTATTGTGAATTCATTAAGTGAGCATCTTACAATCCTCTAGGATTAAGATCAGAAGATTTTTTTTTGTATTAAAGATACATGATTTTGTTGCAATGTTCCTCAACAAAACTCAACAAAACGTCCGTTTTTTACATAAATATGCTAGTGCTACAGAGGTAGTAATATAATCCAATTTTTCGAATGCACAAAGAAAGCACAAATGCAGAATTAACTTATTAAGCGATACCAAATCCGACTGGCCCGTGTTCCTTTCGTTTTTACGTTTGTCTTTTCTCTTTTATTTGTTTTTTTTCTTGTTCAGTTCCTTTGTACAATGCCGCAGGAACTATATTTTTCAGCCATTGAATTGTTTCCTGTAACCCTATTTATTTAGATAATACTGTTTTCAATATAGACAACAAAATTATTTATATTGTCGTATAATCAATTTCACAATAGTTGAATAAGTTTAATTTAATTTGTACTCAAGATTTACTTCGACTAATTTCAAAAGAAAACAATAAGCACACCTGTTTTATTACTACTTGTTAAAATGTTTGATCAAAGAATTAATGACCTAGAGCAAATTATCTCTGAATAATTTAAAGAAAATAATCGCAAGTTATTATTTATGTTGTTAATAGACATTTAAGATTAACCTGTTAATATTACCATGTCTATACGATAATTCATGCCAAAATGGCTAAAAGCAATACATAAAAATAAAGTGTGATCGATTTGAATTTATTCTAACAGTTAAATGAACCAGACATTAAAGAGCACAATTAAGTGCATGGAAAACTGGAACTTACTGCCAGTCTGATTGTGTTTAGGATGACCGTTGTGCCGTTTTAGATTAAATTAATCAAGAATATTTTTAGTGATACAAAAATAGAAAATAGAACAAAAAGTGTAGAAGCTTTTGGCAATCTTGTTGTGTTACGGATGCTCGTTGTTCCATTTTAGTTCAAAATATTCAAGAAGTATTTTAATGACACAGAAATAGAAAATAGACTCTAAGGTGTCAAATTTATTGCTGGTCTAGTTGTGTTACAGATGCTCGTTATTCCATTTAATATATGATCTGAAGGTGAAAGATAGCATGGATCCGATGGAAAAAGTATCAAGTTTTCAAACGTTCGGAAGTCTTATGTGAAAAAATTTGTCTAGCGCAAAAATTCTCGAGAAACTATAAACCATACCATTTATAAAGCAGATATTTGACTCCTATAAAATATAAAGCAAAGGAACAGTTTTGATATTTTGTTGACTATCACTCCAGCCCTAAAACTGAATATATATTGTTCAAAATTCATAACTGATGTGTCAAAATAAATAAATGGCTAGCTGTGAAAGTCATAAAAATCAACATGCCTCCTAGTGATGTAATGATATACTTGGGTATTATATTTATAACCAAATGTATTTTATTTCTAAAAAGATGTAATAAAATTAATATTTAGTATCTAAGACGCTTAAGCCGATATATTACATTACAGTACCTTTATCATGGTTATACATAACTGACAATATATTTTATACAGTCGACCTTCGATGGCTCGAACACCCAAGGGACCGTCGAAAACAGTTTGAGACAACGGGGTGTGTTCGAGATATCGAGGTCGAATTATATTTAGACTTGATCAAAGGGACCAAAAAATGGGTTCGAGGCATCCATGGTGTTCGAGTTATTGCAGTTGTT
>MJUU01053485.1:35504-60922 GCA_002080025.1 Modiolus philippinarum
TTTTGGAAGTAATTCAGACAAATTTATGAATTCATTGTTCCAAATTTTTTCCCTCATGCGTTGCGAAACATGTGCCCCTAGGGGAATCCCCCCTGACAAATCTATGATTGGACCTGAACATAAATCTCTACCTGACAAATTTGTAGCTGGTGACTCAGCACTACTTTGTATACTGTCTACTAAATTATGTATCTGCATATTTGAAACATCTGAATTGGAAATTGTAGATGACTGCAAGTTTGTATTCCTTGTATTTGATTGGTGCGATATTGTCCTTTGTTGATCCATAATATTTTGATGATGTGAATTAGACGCATTGGTGTGAATAGTTGGCTGTGGAATGGATACACTTGGAGGAATAATTCTATTGATAGTTTGTTGTTGGTATATGGCATTGTCATTAACAGCATTTGATCTGATATGGTCAGTTGTTGAAGATTGCACTTGCGGGATTCCAGTATCTATAACATTGTATGTACTTGTATTGTTCCCTGCGTTTAATAAGTCAAAAGATGATAACGGTAGTAGTAAGGCTGTTGCTGATGTATTTTCATATTCAGATTGCTCATTGTTCACTGTATCATCATTTGAATTTTTTGAATTAGTTGCTTGATTCACATGTATGTCAGAGTCTCTGCTTTGGAGGTTGGCATGTTGTTTAATGATTTCTGTGGCCAACAGACTATAGTCAATTTGGAATGGCACATTCTGTTGTGTACTTGTGGTATTAATATTCGACTGAGCTGTTGATAAAGTATTTTCAAGTCCAACATGTACATCATTTGATACTGTCATTTGATTGCGTCTGTAAGTAGATTTTGTGGTCCTACTAGAGCTTCTTGTACTAGAATCAGGCTGCGAAATTTTTCTTTTCTTTTTAAGAGGAGCCATCACTGCTGCCTTTTTATTAAAGTTGAGCTGAAAAGAAAGTGACCTATTAATAAAAGGCCTATTTACTTATTTATTTATTATTATTATATTTTTAATTAATAATATATCATAATTTTTTTTTCAAAACTACCTGAGGTAGACAATGACTGAAATAAACTGTGTCCATGATTCTTTTATCAATTGGATATGGTGTCTAAAAACTTCACCCAGATAGCATTTATCTGAATTATTTCTATATGTATATTATAATATGTATACATGTAGATATTTTCAAGTTTACCTAATGTACAATATACAGTTATCATGTTTATTGCACTTGACCATGCCGAGTGCATAGTAAAATTTTACAGAGAACTAGACCATGCCTAGTTTATAACGTACACTATGTCTGGTTAATAAAGCACTAGACCATGCCTAGTGATATACCCGACCATGCCGAGTAGGTATCTATAACCCAGCCATGCTGAGTTGATTGTTTGGACCGACTTATATCCATATGCACAAAATTTAATACATAAGTATGAATACCATAAGAATTGCATTATTTTCCTGTAAGATACTGGGTATACATGTAACTTATTCATATAAGAATTTTGTATGAAATTCGTTAATAAACTATTACAAAAACTATCAAATTAGATATTACCAAGGATAGAGGTAGCATGTAGTACTGCACTTCTTATGCTGCGGAAATATTTTTCCATTCCTGTTTTATTCAGATGCACTCCATCCCGTTTATCAAGGTGAGATAAGTCTTGCCAAAAACCATGATGACGCCAAAAGATAATATTTGGATTGTTGTCAATGTTTATCATATTGTACAGTGAATTAAAAATTTGGAGTTATATTGCGCTTTGATTGCTTAACATCAAGTGGCATTTGAAATTTTGAAACCGTATGGCATATATGAAAAAGAAAGGAAACGGGGTAAATGTCAAGGAGACAACATCCAATCTCTAAGTTTAAACGACCAAAAACAAAGCATCTAGGGGCCACCGTACGGTCCTCAACAAAGTGAGGAACCTCACAGCATATAGCAAGCCCTAAATGGCCCAAAAGTAAAAAAGTGAATAGATCAATGCAAACAAACCATATCAAATAACCCGAATATCAAGAAACTAAGATTTTTTAAGAAGACAAGGACAAGCTTGTTTAAATCCTTTCATGCCACACTTGCTTAATATCAAATTTTTGTATTCATATAACAAAAGAAAAATACAGAAGGAAAAAATACACGTTAAATACTGTAAACTTGGAAATGTTCGCTATATTCGCTATCAAGAAAAAAATATCCCCATGCGAATAGTTTGCCCTCTCTTTCTAGAACGTCAGTTAATGCGTATTATTCTTCAGAATTAAAAAAATCAATCGTAAACGCAGATGTATCAAAAGTTAACAAAACGAAAAAATTAAAATGACTGAGACGTTATCATAAATTTTGATCTATCTATTATTGCCTTTTGTAGTAATTTGGAATCAAATTACTTATAAATTAATAAATTTCCCAATTCGTCCTGATACGGATTTATAAATCTCTCTAAGTGTATAACTCTGATCAAGCAATGAATCGTAGTATCTGTTATATATTTCATCCCCTGTATTGTGAAAAAAATGTTGATTGAAACAACATCAGGAACAAACGTCGTAAATTACACTCATCAAAGACCAGAGCCACATGGCACAAACTACACCGTGTATCATCCGTACACAGGATATAGGTACCAGGACTGGTTTTCATTTAAATTTCAATGAAATCTATCATCAGTGTACGGTGGTACCAGTGTATAGCTACTTAGTAGCTATAAACTGGATCCACGTACACTAATGGTAACTATCATTGAAAATTAAGCGAAAACCAGTCCTGGTACCTATATCCTGTGTACGGATGATACACGGTGAACTAGAAAACGGGAGAATCACACATAAAAGTAAAAAACAACAAATGAAAAAAACACAACATAAAACACAATTTGTACTACAACAGTAAAAATATCAAGTTCGAATCAAATTATTAAAACGGCACAAAAAGATAATTATCTTCTAAAATTAGACTTTTAATCTACAAACATCTCAGATGAAAGGGTTATGAAGCATCATTAAATCTTTACATGTTTTCGCTTTTGGTATTTTCATTGGTCTTTCCAGTTCTTTTGAGAAAAAATTGCAACAGAAATAATTTAGAATACGGTGATTATTACAAAAAAATGCAATAATTGCAAAAAATAAATAAAAGTTAAAAATGTTGTGAAACTACGTGCATTCGACCAGTCATTTTCAATTTTAAAAAAAATGTTTAGATTTTATCTGCACTGATGAGACATAAGTTGTCGAAATGCGCATATGCAGAAAGTAAATTCACAGTAACTTCGGTATTTAGTTATTTCAACAATGCCGTCGAAACTAAAGAAAAAAACGACAAGTAACGTGTGTCTTCATGCAACCTGTCTTTTTAATTTATTTTTGCAATGAATATTGACAATCATCAAATTCCTATCAGTAAAATAGCAAGCATTAGAACGCCAAGGTTTCCAATTTAAGTAGTCATCTGAGATAGTGTTTCTTTACGATTGGATAGTATTAATTTTTATGTGATCGATGGTGATTAATATGCAAGGTTTTGCCGATTGCTAAAGTACTTATAATTATCAATGACTGTTTTTTAAGCCTACTAAATTTCAAAATGTCGTCTATATGTTGATGTTTTTTGTCTTTAAAAATTCGTGGAAATCCATGTCAAAAGTAGAAACCAGGATAAAAGATCGTGCTTCCGCATGAGACCGATAGTTACGGTGGGTATTCGTGCTGCATTGGGCATAGCAATACCCAACTTGGTAAAACTTTGATCCAAAATGATACTTTCACACTGAACCCATTATTGAGCCGGTCATGTGGTGACGATTTCAACACCTAGAAAGTCTGTCCATTTAACAATATTGCACTTTATCCGTAATTTAATATATCAAATGTGTTGACTGACCCATTTTGTCGTTAATGGAAAATATTCAATATAAATTTAAAATATAGCATTATTGTGTATAAAATAATTTTCAACAAAATTATTGTTAGTTTAGTAATCAAACGTCAATCACTTTCTAAAGAAATTCATTAATTTTTAAAACCTTTAAAAGCCTTTGTGCATTAAAAGTAAAAATCTTTTAATTGGATACTTTTACAACTTGGAATGAATATTTCATATTTTAAGTTTAAAATGGTTATATATTCACATAAATATGTAAGTATTTAAATTCTGTGCTTTTATAATTTTTGACTATTATAAAGTATTTTTGTTTATCCTGTTTTTCTTTTTTTATTTTTGTTACAGTCACATGTTCTTTTTTCGTGAAAAATAGATAAAACTACCAACAGATAAAAAAATTGTATAAAATTTATTGTTAAATGAAATTAAAAAAAAATCTGTCATTTTCACATCTCTCTTTCGTCTTAGAAAGATGTACATAACCAGATCCCCCGCTCAGTCCAACCAGATCCCCCGCTCAGTTCTTACACACGATATTGTTCCCGCCAAATTAGAAATGTGACTTGGATTGTTATGTAATATTGACACCCGCTTTCCATAAAATAGTATTTTCAGCTTCCTTCCTTCTCAATTCTTTTTCAGGTTTTGAAACTAATTACAGTGCACATGAAATAATAATTTTGAAATTGTGCTGTTTCTTACGAGATTGTTGCCAGTTAGTTCTTTAATGGTTATTAACTAAAAAACGATCTACAAAGGACGCCAAATCATTCATTGTAAATGAAATACCGAGGGAAGATCGATCCTGGCCTGCAGATCAATATCTCACTGTCATAAACATTATTGTTGTTCGGAAATTATTCATGTTGTGTAAGATTGAAGACAAATGCAGACCATCACGTTGTCGGAAATTGCATCTTGGAAGAATCTCCAAGGATTAAATCATTTTTTAAGGTAAAAAATCTAACCAGTTCATCTACCAATAAGATTATCATAACTCATTTATATCGCTATCGTGTTTGATTATTGATTTTAACATCGTTTGATATCTTTAAATGTCTAACATACATGTGTTGAATTAAATAAACATGTGTTTTGTTTTAATGCATATTTGCCGGTCTATTCATTTTCATTAAAATGTAAATTTTTTATCGTGTTTTAACTATTTTTAGAACTATATCACCTTGTTTTTCTAAAATAAATGTGGGTTTTAATGAAAATTTCTATTAGAATACCTGAATCACCTTTTAAATTTAACAACTACCACACACATTTAACGGACTGTACAAAGAGGGTTGTAATTCACACAATGGACTGCATTGTCATATCTTCACTGCAGGACTTTAATCACATTTTTAAGGCGTTACTTTAGAAAAAAGACTTTTAGTTGTAATTCTTACTGTAAAATGCTTCATGTAAAACATTTAACCGACATTTACTAAAATGATAAAAGTTTAACTATTTTTTTGTAGAGACTATATACTCATTCTACAAGCCGGAAGGCCGAAAATGAGGGCTATGTTAAAAAATCAATTTCATATTTTGTGATTTAATTATTTAAACTAAATATTGTTATCTTTATCTTAGATTTATGAAACCAAAACTGATATAGAAAGCTTCAAGTACTATATATACAAAAGTATGACGAAACCATCATCATTTTCTTCATAGTTTTCTAGTTTACCTAGCAAAATTAGCCTCTCCTGAGGTACCATGGCTTCAACACGTAGAGCTTTCAAATTTATAGTTTAACGAAATTCTTCTGAAGCTCAAAAGACGGATATATTCAACCACACCCTTTAGTCCAATATACCTGCAATGTTAATGAGGTGAGAAATTAATTACATTTATTGTTTTCCTTAGGTGTGATAATACCTGTAGATATACAAGTAACTTAAGGTTGATTCGTAGCCAAAGCTTTACATGTAAGGACAGGTGAAACTTCGCCATCACCTGAATTATAGATGATAATCAATTAATAATGCAAGGTAAAACATCATTGATTTAGGTATACATCCATATATATATGATTAAATAGATACATATATTTCTACATTCAGGTATGAATCATGACAAAGTGTTGGCCATCAATATACACAGGTAATTTTTTCATACTTATCATATGAAAAATCTGTTACATTTATATTTTTCCACAAAAACTAGAATAATTTTTATTCAATTTTATATCTTTTGGCGAGAATAATGTTGATGTTATATGTACAGTTTGAACATTTGGCGAACAAATAAGAATAATTCAGAAATGAAAATTATACAAATATTATATAACAAAGACAATCAAAATAACAAACACAAACCAAATACAAATTGATAGGATTTTCACATCACAGCATAAATAATGCATTAACGTGAAGAAAAACAGGAGAAGTATCGGGTCATTGTAAAGAAAGGATAAGCATGATTTGCTAAACACCTGACAACCAGCCTAGTGAAAGTGGAGTCGAAGTTAGTGTGGACATGCCCTGCAATAAAATTTCATTACGTATTACTGAAATTGTAGTGAATAGTAGCTGAACACGTTCCTTTAAGACCAGTTTTTTAGACGGCTATTTTTAAAAGTGTTTTTACTTTTAAGCTCAATTTATTTCTGTTAACTGATGTTGCTATGTTTAGACCTATCGATATATCTTACAAATGCTTTCTATGTAACAAAATGTCAATATGTTACTACAAATATCGACATATTGTGCAAATGTCAACATATGTCACAAATATCTTCCTAAGTTACAAATGTCAATTTATGTAACAAAAATAATTACCTAACATATGTAATAAATATCTATCTAAGTTATAAATGTGAACATATGTAACAAATATCTACCTAAGTTATAAATGTGAACATATGTAACAAATATCTACCTAAGTTACAAATGGCAACATATGTCAAAAATGTCTACCTGAATAACAAAATAAATATCCATCAAAGTTACCAATTGCAACATATGTAACAAATACCTACCTAAGTTACAAATGACAACATGTGTAACAAATATCTACCTAAGTTACAAATGTCAACATATGTAATAAATATCTATCTAAGTTACAAATGGCAACATATGTAACAATATCTACCTAAGTTACAGATGGTAACATAATTATGTAACAAATATCTACCCAAGTTACAAATGGCAACATATGTAATATATTTTACAGATGAAAACACCGACCTATATATATATGTTGCAGATGTCAATACATGTTTTAAATAATAAGGAGGCATACCGACAGTCGACTGAACAACTATCCTAAAATCAAGTTTAACAACATTTAAGCATGCAACGATCAACACATAATCATAGTTTCAGTGAGATTTTGTTGCCCTAAGGTTTAAAACTTTGTCCTCAAACACAAACACAATCTGAACAAAGCACCCAAATATGGGTATATTTTCGGTGTCTTATAAACCTGTTACAATCTACATCACAAATAACTCTGCAGACCAAAGAATAGACCGAGATGCATGGAATTATCGTAAGATGAAATGCTAACCTTCTTTTGTCCATATTTCAGTGTACATCGTATTCCCTCATATTCCGCACATGCTTGGAAGTTATAACATTAAAGTGGTTCATTGTTTTGAACAAGTATAAGTAACAATGAAGGGATATGGATCAAATGCAAATGAGACAAAGTCTATACAAATACATGGTAATACTAAGCAATGGAACAACGCCTTTATGTTGTTCTTCTTCTTTAAGTCATCATGAGGCTTTCAACAATGAGCTTCACTCATGCCTCATAGCAAGTTCAAGTAAAGTTCTTTGTACTATTTGTTTTCCAGGGTTACGTATGAACAGTCCTCTTAAACCCCTCAGAAGTATAACAGGTAAGTAGGCTTGAATAAGTGTGACTTGTAAAGCTTCTTTCAAGGGTTATGTAAGAGCTGTCCTCTGCAACAATGAAATGAAATTATACAATTCTTTTAACTACTAGTAGCTAATAACCGACAAGCTTGCTACAATTTATAACCGTCAGATGTAAACCAATATGAAAACTGATTTAGGATTTTCTCCATGATACAACTCACTGTGACAATGGACAGTATCATCTTTTTACTTCCTATTTGTAAGGTATATCGACTTTATGTCAAGTAAATGAAATAAAACAGTGAAATAAAACACGGGAAACGTAACAACAATTTAAATAAATGAATACATTGATATGGTTTTTGATTTCTCATGGACTTTATCATGAAATACAAATATTGAACATGAACGCAACAAAAATTAAAGCAACAATAAGACTTAGTGGAAAAGGTAAATAAGAGGGGGTTAGGGGTGGGGCAAACCTGAATTAAAGCTACAAGAATTAAAAATGAAGGGATATGGAGTAAATGCAAAATGCGGCAAAGTCTCTACAAATGCATGGTAAAGTTAGCAATGGAACAACGCTTCTTTTTGCTGTTCTTCATCTTGAAATCACCATGAGGCCTTCAACAATAAGCTTTATTCATATCTCCTGGTAAGTTCAAGACAGCCCCTAACACCGGTTAGAGTCGAATTCATCACTAGATGTCGAACAAGACTACATCCATGTCTTTTTCACTCATTGATCCATGGATACGGGATCGTCAACAAACTTAAACTTCACGTCTAGCAAAATGGTCTTACAATCACTGTGATCCATTGGCGGACAAAAAGACTAAAAGTAGACGACCACAACATTTAAACAACTACAGGGCACTCATCGAGCCAATTGTAAAAAGTGGCATATTAAAATCATGAGACGTCGGCACAATAAACAGGTGGACAGAATTAACAATAAATAAAAAAGAAGACTTAGTGAAAGCGTGAACAGGTAAATAAGAGTGTGTAAGAGGTCGGAAGAAAGGGGGCTTTGGGGTTAGGAAAAGAAGGATGAGAAGTAGGAGAGAGTTGGTTGGAAGGTTAGAAGAAAGGTAGAAACCAAAACATCAACGAAAAATGCTGAAATGACGGAAAGCTGATAAAGCAGCACCACAAAACGGATCAATTTGGCAATGCAAACGCCTTATGGGATTGTCATTGTTTGTGACGTTCACGATTGGTCAAAATGTCTTTTACGAGGACGCTGAGTATGAGCAACGTCGTTTACGAACACGAAAGTTGAATATCTGAATCGGTCCAGTGGACATCACACTTCTTGCAGCCAAAGAAAATCAAAGAAAGCAAGATTGATACAAAAATGTACTGTTTATTATGCAACTTAGGTACTTTTTGTATTTTGAAGAATGTAGTTTTTCTTTAGCAGTAGCAATGGCAAACGGATACTTAAGCAAAAGAAAATTTAAGGGAATATGAGTGTCAGAAATTTTATTATTAGAATTCAAATTCTGACCTTTTGTTTTGAAGAACTTTGCTAGTAAAACAACATGAGCAAAAAATTTTGAAAATTCATGCAAGAATTTTTGAGATATAAGACGTCAAAATTTTGGCGGGAAACAGTTCTCTCTAGAGTTTTCCTTCAATTTCCACTAGCTGTTTATATGCCTTAAATATATGAAAATATAATTGGAAGTTTATTAAATATTGTACATTGTCTATTTTATGCATTTTAAAGTGACCTATGACTAACAAAATATGATACAAGTGCAAAAAATTAACCCTGTTTGAGTGGATAAACCCGAGGATAAAGAATGCTTATGAAATCTGACACTCATACTCCCTTAAAAGATCAAACTTCAGAATAAAAAAAAACGGAAAAAAGACAAAATGAAAATATTATCAATGGAAACAACAACACAAAAACGAAAAAAAAACCCAAAAACTAGAAATGGACATGAATGGTACATAAATAAAGCACCAGAAGTGTGAATCCACACAAAACAGGAGGTAACATCAAATACCCCGGAAAGCTACTTCATGCTAGAAACTCGTCGCATTGCCAACGAAAATCCTTTCTGCATATCGCAGTCTAGTAGTAAGCCATTCTGAAATTTCTTGTCTTTCTTTGTAAAATAGAAACGTTGTAACCATCTGTCCAATCATGATGACGAACGTACAATTTCTGTAGTGGCAATTTTAATAGTAGATGAACATAACCTTCGTATAAAAGATTTTGAGACAGTTATTTGGCTCTAAGTGTGTACAATTCAATAAAAGCTTGCCTGTTTTTGTCTACAACTATTCTATATTTATGGAAATCCTTTTTTAATTGTATAGTTTCGTCATATTAGGCATCAAATACAAGCGGTCATTTCCAAGCTTGCGTTTTGTTTGGTATATCGACTTTATGTTAAGTAATGCAGTAAAATAGTGAGATAAAATGTATAGCAAATAAAACTGACATACATTCGTTTACCTGGCCTTAATTTATCGGGATTTGATGCGTGTTTATTCATTGCATTTTTGCATTAAGGGGATACGATACAGTACCAAGGGCAGATAATAACGTCGCCTGATCTGGAATGTTTTTTCGCGACGTCACAGATTAGAGCGCGACGTCATAAATACCGGACTACGGGAACTGTGGACAGCATTTATAATAAATCTATGATAAAATCGATGTGGTTATGTGAATTGCTCATAACGCAAGAGGAGCTTCAGCGAATCCAATTAGTGATGTCACAAAATCTAATTTACATATGCTTTTCTTTGCAGATTTGGGAAGAGCATGTTCAAATTGACTTTATTTCAAAATTTCACGAAAACTTCAGTTCAGGATCTTTACTGTATCTTATCCCCTTAAGTTAGTCGCTGATAGATATTAGTTAACGTCATTACTATATTAAGTTATTGTGCGTCCACTCTTGTCCATTTATACGCTGTTCACTGATTTCCTGTGATCGTATTATACTTCCATTTGCGCGACCCTGATTTGAACATTTCCAAATCCTGTGAAAATTGCAGTTTGCATATTTTTAGAGATGATTTGAAAATCGCATTGTGTACGTGGAGACATTTTCTTCATAAATCTCATATTGTGTCTATAGAATCCGTTTCACAGTGTTATGGCCCTGTCACACTATAACGCACAGCGCCAACGTGTGCCGGCGTGTGAGAATATTTTTGTACATGCTGGTATTAACAGAGTTAGAAGCACGTTCTTATCACGTTACAAACAAGTCAACATACGTTGGAGTGCGTTGTTGAACGTTGGGTGCGTCGGAAAATTTTGAACATGCTCAAAATTTCACGACGTTCGCAACATGCTATGTGTACAACAATATTTTTTTTTGTGTTATTTATGTATTATATTTCAGTTTCTTTTTGTCGATCATTTCTTTTATTAGGTCCGGGAATAATGTCTATGTCTTTTTCAGGCATGACACGTACAATTTAAAAGAAAAACAGAGATGCATGAAAAAAGATTTTATTGATAATTGAGAAAACAAACGCCATTGTTTTAAATTAACAATGAGTTCCACATTTCTAATCGATGGTATCTGCTACATTAGGAAACAAAGGTTCGATTGAAGAAAAAACACAAAATTAAACCTTTTACTCTCCAATATTTAATTCGCTACTGCAAGATCATGCTTTCATCACTGATCTTCGAATTCCATGTGCACTACGTAATGGTCATGTTTTCTATATAAATTATTCTTGCGTTAATACTTTGTAACATCACTAAACAACATACAATGTCCAACGATGCAACGGCATTGTCATGGATAGTTTTGTCACCAGTCGCCATTTTGACAGATTTTGCAGCAGTTGGAATTGTATGTCATTACAAACCATTTTATCATGGGTCGGATATTATGGTGATTTCCTTATTAGTTGCCATGGGTATGAATGCTCTTCTAGTCGTTCCGATTCCAGCATTTACTCAACAGGGATATTTCCAGTGGAATTCATTTTTGTGCAAATTTTACGTTTGGACTTTTGTAACGTTTAGGATTGCACAAATGTTGACGTTGAGTGCAATATGTCTTCATTGGTCAGCCATATTCAAAGCATCCAGTAATAATCAAAACAGAGGATTAACATACAGAATCAAAATCATATCGATAGTTATATGGATATTATCCGTTATCATTGGATTGTTACCAATAATAGGTGCTGTACCGGACGAGTTCTTCGACACGGATTCCTGCTTGTTTCTAACAAGCGACATGAGCATTGGATTTACAATATTCATTTTTATTTTTGTAATAACTTGCATGCTGATAGCAATAATAAGTATATGTGATGTTACTTTTCTGACAAAATGTATGAAGAAAACAGCGCATGTCCGATACGGAGCCGGAAGATTTTACATTCCAAAGAAAAAATCAGATGTACCTGGTGGTGGGAATTACAGTGCTCAGGAAAAATTCAATCAACTTAACTTTACATGGGACTTGTGTAGATTCTTCTGCATCGTGATTTTCTTTTGCTTCATTGGGAATCATCTGCCATTTGCAGTAAGTATATACGTTCAGTATAATAACACAAAGTTTTATTATTTCACTGTTGCTTCGGGGATGCTGGCGGCAAGTTGTCATAGAGTATTTTCAAAATGTCAGCACAAATTACCTAAATGTCAACCATGATTCACAAACGACTTGATTACTCTCGATTGCAATATTACTAATATCGTCTGTTTACTTCGATTTCGTCATTTACGTTCTGTGTCTGTACGCAATCCTTATATTGCATTTATGATTTTTGGTTGTTACTTCGGTATTTATTTGGAAAATTCACCGAGCATCAACAGTTTGAGTCCCTTTGCGAAGCTGACTGGATAACTTTTCTGCAATAATGAGAATGATATTTTATATAAAAAAATACTCCTCTTATATGGTCTATTTTTAATGTTTGGTGTTATAAGTTGACGATTAAGGTTTGGATTCAATTAAAGGAGGAATTATGAAATGTCTGAAGCTTTATATTTGTATTTATTAATTTAACTTTCATGAAATTAAGTGAAACAAATAAGAGGTGACAACCTTTTTTATATATTGGTTATATTTTGTTCGTTTGCATATTTGAAAATACAAAAATACCGAAGTTGCAGAAAAAGAACAGTAAATTTCGTTATGCTGTACAAGTGTTTCAAGGAGTAACCTCTCATCAGCAGCATTAAAATCAAATAATATGGAAAGCCATAATCCACAAGTAGTCAAAAAAGAAGTACTTAGTACCAAATAACATCGAAATAGAAGGCCAAATCCAGTACCAAGGACATCTATATACCGAGTGCAATACAAGGAATGAAGCCTTAGTATTCAAGGGGTTTGAATTTTGATAAAAAGAGGTAATTTCTATAAACGCAAGGTAAATTTTTCATGTCAGACAAGTCTGACTATTGGGCTTGTGAATACCCTCAGGGACCTCTGGTCCACCAGCAGTGGCATCGACCCAATGGTCTCAAAATACAAAAATACCGAAGTTGCAGAAAAAGAACAGTAAATTTCGTTATGCTGTACACTTGAAAATTACGAATAATTGCTTTTTCCGAATCGGTTTCAGTCTTTTTAAGAGGTGCTTGGATTCGTTTGATTTTTTATAAATAAAGGCTAAATATGCAGTACTATATCAGATATTGAGAAAACAGGTTATTTTCTGAAAATCTTGGGGCAATAAATATGACAGGTATACGAGAACTTATTGTTTGAATACTTCTGAAAATGTGTAGAAAAAAGCAAATAAAACGGACGAATCAAGTAAATAGAAAGTGAGAAAAATATATATTTATTGCACATATTTTCTTCTTAAATGCGTTGTTAGAAGATGCAATATTGGAAGGTATACTCTCATGGTAACTCAGACGACACGCAGCAAAATTTGGCAAAATAAAAACATAAATGATTAAAACAGAGCTTCATTGATCATACCCCACACTATGCTAATACTGCAGGAACGGATCGAGGGTTTTGAGAAGGGGGTTTCAATCTAGAAGCAAACGGATTTTTTTTAGGTAATTCTTATTAAAACATCAGGATATTCATTAAAAAATACATGATTGTCCAAAATAAGGGGGGTTCCAACCCCGGAACCCCCCTTTGGACCCGCCTATGTTTTGTGACATTTTAAAAAAATTGCCTTCAGATTTGAATCATATATCTATCTAATAAGATATTAGTGCATCTCATTTAGCCAATATGCTTCTCCATTCTTATGAGGCTGAATTCATCAATGTAGCCAAATCTTTTAATGCCAAATCTCGTTATAAAGATGTTATGTTCTCACTAAAACAACCCTCGCTGTTGGGATTTTCGTTATAAAGATGTTATGTTCTCACTAAAACAACCCTCGCTGTTGGGATTTTCTTTATCTTAACTATCCAAAAGAGCTGTGAATTAGGGATGATACGAACACTTCACGATCGGCCTCATTCCCTAACCTTTATGTGGAAATCGCCAACAAGGATAGCTTACAGACTAGGCTGTATGACAAACGCATCAACTTCACATCTCCAAGTTCACTTCCCTTTTCTTTGTAGTAACATCAAACGGTTCCAGCACATGCAGTTTACATCTCCCAAGTTATTCGCTGCTCAAGGGCATGAGGTCGATACTGTGACTTCCTTGATAGAATCCAGTTGCTCAAAATAGGCTACTTGAACAAGCGTATGCTACCCATAATTTGAAGTTATCACTATATATACAGAAGTTTTAGGTTAACATTACGATCTTGTGGATGCTATTGGATATTTGTTTCCCAGATAACAACAGATTTTTCCTTTCAATGCTTAAGATTGTTGTTTCGTCTAATGAATTCTACTTTCTACTAGTATCGAATTTGACATGTTCAGCACGGCGGCTATCTTATATTAAGAAGCAGAGAATATTTCTCATCCATGGTTTTTCATTGGATCCGTGTTGTTCATTTCAATAAAATTCAAAATTGAATTATTGAATAACTGGAAAATTAATGAGTTCACCAATTGCAAATTTTGGCCTCTTTTAATCTTTGCTTTGAGTTGCTGACCCGAAAACCGATTTTGTTTTGAAACTTGCAATATCTAAATTTTACAAAATAGTATTTAAAACTAAGGAGCATCTCCCTCATGCATAGCTCTGTTCTTAGCTGAATTTCTGCTTTTCCATTTAGATGCTTTTGGTTATTTGTTCTCTATCAGCTTTTCACGCATTTCTGTTAATGGACTTCCAAATGTTTCGAATTTATCTGCACTGAAGAGACATAAGTTGTTGAAATGCGCAAATGCAGAATGAAAATTAACAGTTACTTCGGTATTTTGTTCTTTTGTTGCCACTTGGCCGATGCCTCCGCTGGTGGACTGTTAGTCCCCGAGGGTACTCACCAACCCAGTAGTCAGTACTTCGGTGCTGACCCGAAAACCGGTTTTGTTTTAAAACTTGCAATATCTAAATTTTACAAAATAGTATTTAAAACTAAGGAGCATCTCCCTCATGCATAGCTCTGTTCTTAGCTGAATTTCGGCTTTTCAATTTAGATCCTTTAGGTTATTTGTTCTCTATCAGCTTTACACGTATTTCGGTTATATGGCCTTCCAAATGTTTCGAATTAATCTGCACTGAAGAGACATAAGTTGTTGAAATGCGCAAATGCAGAATCAAAATCAACAGTAACTTCGGTATTTTGTTCTTTGCAAGTACTATAGAAGGGTGTATTGAGTTAAACATCGTCACAAATGACAAACAGAATATGATATCCCAAAGAGCTCCAGATAATACGTTGATTGATATAATAAATTTCATTCTTTTTAGTGGAAACGTATACAACTAAATTCGATTTCAGCATTCTTTCAACCGTCATTTAAGGTTTATTCTGAGAACAGATAACAAACAAGTCCACTAAAAATTGCATGACAACAACTTCATTCTGAAACAGCAGTATCTTTTGTTCAGCAGATGGCCATTTTTATACTAATGTCTCTCAGTGCAGATGAAAATTATTAAATATTTGGAACAACAAAATATAAAACATATGAAAGAGCTGAAAGACAACAATCAAAAGAACCTAAAGGTACGGATAGAGGTTTGTACGAGAAAAATGCTTCTTTGTTTTCTCTTTTTCTCTCAAGATAGTGGTCATGGAGTTAGTAGTCTACTTGTATTAGGTTTTGTTTTTATGTTTATCAAACCATGAGAAACTGGATAGATAAATGGGTTTAAACCTACCGATAGCTTTTGCTAGTGCCGGTACCAAGTGCAGCTATCCCGAGCTCATATCATTGTGTAGGTTTCTCTTTTGTCTTTCTATTGGTGTTTTGGAGTGTAGTTTCCAGGTGAATTGTGATATGTTATTGTGATTTTCGGCCATTTTGGTGTTTCCCGTTGTCTTTTCATTTGCAATCCTTATGTTCATAGAAGTTCTAACTTTTTTCCGGCCATCACTACAGTACTGGACTACTGGGCCATGATTACCCTAAATATTCGCCCATCAGCAAAGGCATCGTCCTAGTAGTAATACATCTTATAATGAGTAGTATGTAATAATATAATATTTCATTCTGCTGATCACACATGCTCCTCGGGCTATTCTTATAACTCTACTATTGATACTGCCATAAATTGTAAGACTTTTTTTATTTAAAAGCCAGTTGGGGAATGTAAATGTAAATTTTATATACCATCAATATGACAACACCTTGCTATGTATCTATCTTATATTGGACTATTGAAGTGTAGCTGTGTAGTTGAAATTGATTCACAACATCTGGGTAAATATTATTTGCCTTGTATATAGTATATGCATAATCTTACTTTATACCCGTATTAGATCTTGAACAATAATGATGAGTTGTTTATAAACTGATGAAATATGGAAAATGCTACTGTATTTAAGATATATATGTAACCGTTAATGGACCGATTCAGAAATCCAACTTCCGTACTCGTAAATGACGTTGCGCAATCTCGGCGTACTCGTAAAATACGTTTGAACCAATTACAAACGTTCAGAACAATGACAATCCCACAATGTCGTTGCATTTCTGAATCGGTCCATTATAGTTGGACATGTCAGCCCAATTCTAATATGTACGAGTAAATCTTGGAATCATAAGTACCGAAAATTATGACATTACAAATCAAATTTTTGAATAGAGTCGTATATTGTACATCATATACGTACGGCACAGGAAAGAAAATAATAACACAATACCGAAGTTACTGTAAATTTAGTTTCTGCATAAGGCCATTCCGACAAATTATGTTGGAAATGCATGCATATGAACCAAAACAAACCCAAATAAAAAACCTCTTGTATCTTATGAAACAACCACAGTGTTGAACATCTCAATTCCAAAAAAGAACTTAAGTCATCTAAGAAACGGATATCCCATAGCGGTTCACAAGATGTCGACCGTAAAACCTTTGCAGAGATGGGTTATACACCCTTGTTTAGGTAACCTCTTTGTAAGCAACAAGGCTACTGCAAGAAAGTCATAGTAAAGGACGACACGCCCTTGAGTAGCGAATAAATACAAAATACCAAAGTTTCATAAAAAATAAATTTCGTTATGCTGTACACGGGTTTCAAGGAGTAACCTCTCATAAGCAGCATTATAATCAAATACATGTAATATGGTAAGCCATATTCCCAAAGTAGTCGAAAAAGAAGTACTCATTACCAAAAATATCGAAATAGGAGGCCAAATCCAAAACAAGGACATCAACCGAGTGCCATACACGGAATTAATTCGAAGTTTCAGTATTTTAAGTGGTTAGAATTTTGATAAAAGTAGTAAATTTCAATAAAACGCAAGTAAAATTTTCATGTTAGACAAGTCTGACTATTGGGCTGGTGAATACCCTTGGGGACGTAAACACTAGCATCTGGCACTGTTGGAATGCTCCTTCATCGAGATAGAGTTAAATAATGGAAAAATGAAATCAAGGCTTTTGTGGAACAGCTTAGTTTTAAGTCTACCTCTGTTTGGTTATATCTAACAACTCAATATCGAAGTTACTGTGAATTTAGTTCCTGGAGTCGTGGAACGAGGCATATGTGCAATTGTCTATAGTATCCTTAATGTCGAGCTTTTTTTAATAACTGAGATGAAGAAAATCACCAAACTGAGAATTGTTTAGGGACAAATGTCATCCGTACAACGGAAGCTAAGATTAATCGATTTTTTTTTTTTTTTTTGGATTTTTTATTTATTTATTTATTTATTTGTAAAAAGAAGCCCTTCCGTGAAATCAGCTTCGTAAGAGTGAAGAAACATGTCGCAAATTAAGTGAGAACCAAACATTAAAACTAAAGATATTTTTAACAGCTGATAGAGAGAGCTAAACAATAGGATCTAAAACAAAAGGCATAAATTAGCTATTAACAGAAATTACGATTGAGATACCTCTTTGTTTTAACAAAACTTTCGAAGTGTCAGATATTGAAAGTGTCCAAATTATAACGTGTCGGAGCAGCAACAAAGAATTATACCTGTCTGGGTAATACCCTTGCGACAAACTCTTCACCAGTTTGAAGTATCGATCTAAACGTGATGATAAATAAATTGTATATTTTTTAATTTGTATCAAATTTCGGAACTTCTCTTGTTTTCTCCACATAAATGGGAGAAAGAATTTTGCACAAGGACCCCCACTTTTTATTTCATGAATGTATTGTAAATTTAATAAAGTCCCTTTAGATTTAAAAAAAGTACTAATGTTAAACTAAGGGATAATCCAGAGAAATTCATTTCCCGCCAAATTTTGTATCTCACTTAAAAGCTCAGGACCTACACATTGCTTAATAATTTAAAACATGATTCAAGAAATCCTTGATATAAACAACACCAGGAATGAGCCTCCTTATTAACATCTCAAACTAATGAAATATGTGTGCGTTTCCTGTTTCATGTTAGATTTCATTATTCTGAAATCGGAAGTCATTTACGAAATAAGAGTAATGCTTTAATGTAATTTATAGATATCACGAAATATCGCAAAATATTCCTTTCTACATTTCATTGTTTGCATAGTGACTTCTATAGTTATTAAGTGACGACAACGGTCCCTACAAGAGAGATGATTCACTGTGGAGAGAGGGTGTGATACCAGGTGTTTCTATAAACTCAAGTGAACAGAATAAGAACAAAAGATATTCATATATAACAAAATATCGAAGTAAGTGTTATTTTATTTTCTACATATGGGCATTTCAACAACTTACGTCTCATCATTGGAGATCAAACCAAAACATTTGGAAGTTGATTAATACAAAAATATATATCTACGGTGAATTATGTCTGCTATATACTTTAGGGAACTTTTTTACCCCTCACCCCTCCAACATGAAATTATTGTTTAAGCAGTTTCTGAAGTGTTATATTTCTTTCTGACTTCTTGTGCAAAAAATGATTTATTGTGAGATCTAACATGCAGCTAGAATCAATATGTGCTCTTAAAATGCATTTTCATATGCACTTTATTTCATTTTTGTATGAACAGATGGACTAATTAAGCAAATGGTAAATTTGCAATAATGATTTAGCCATATCATATTTTCTACTATCACATCCATGATAAATCGTTTTATTAACTTCTGTCTCGGACATATTCCCCTGGGTGTTGATAAACAAACTTAAAGGTCACACCGATCACACTTCAACCTAATTACATCAAATTATAATAAATGTAGTCAAACACTTTATAACTGATTTATTCCTTTGGGATATAAATAATTCAAAATATAGCCCATTCCCTTTCTTTATTGTTCAACCATCGACCAGATGGTTGTTCATAATGTCCAGTAATTATTGAGTGTTTTCAATATGGCCGACATTGTGTTGTTTCTAAATGAATGGTTAAGCAATATCTAATGGGATCAAAAGAGCGTTTAATCGAAATGTTACACTTTATAGAAGTATTCATTTCTAACATTGTTTATCGATTAAGATTCAATCTAACAGGCAATGGTGTCTTAAGATACCGCGACAGAAAATCTTGATCATATAAATTACCGTTTATAACTCTCTTTTCGATTCCAATAATTTAGAAATAATTGTCTGCAGTTGTAAAAACAATGAATTGATAGCATTAGCTAGACTTATTAGATTTGTGTTAGCTGATTTGTAATGATTAGCACAAAGATTATTTTTGAACGACTTCGTACTTCTGTTTAATTTTTTCCAATGTTTTCATTAAGGTGGTTCGGTAGTATTCCGCTATTTTGATTTCATATTTCATGCTTTGAAAGGTATATTTTATTAAAGAAATATACAAATTTTTTAAAATTTTGAAATTTGTACGGTAAAATTCTTTGAAAGGAAAATTTAGACAAGGGAGGTAATTTCAAAAAATATTTTACAAAGAAATCATTACCAAAATTTTGATTTTGTGAAATAATTACATAATAAGCTGAGTGACCCCCAGTTTTCTTTTTGTTTATAGAAAGTTCATTTCAGGGGCTAGCAATATATGAAATTAATCAAAATTATCATGGATGTGACTTGAATAATTATTTTTTAAATGATAATTTCTCTTAACATTTCAATTGAAAAATCCCCATTTTCGGTGAAAGATTGTGAGCTTAAATGGCCCATGACCCAAAATTTTTATTTAATTTTTTGAAGTTCAATTTTGCAAACTATTGAAAAATTCTGATGGATTTTGCTTAAACCCCCGAACCACCTTAAATGGAAAATGTTTTGGTGTATATAATATTGTTCCTGTTTGTTTCTTTTTGTGCGTTTTTATATCTATTGATTTATTTAAATACATGTTTTTATTTCAATTGCACTGAAGAGACATAAGTTGTCGAAATAACCATCTGCAGAGACTTTTACGGTTACCTCGATGCTATGTTATTTACACACTGTTATCACAAGAAGAGGAAAGTGAAATTGAATGCAAATGTTATGGTTTGAAATCTGATGGAAATATTAAATGCTATCCCGTCAGCAATGTGCCTCGTATATTTTCGCGGGAAACTTTACTCCTCTGAAGTTTTATTCGCCAAAAATATCCAAGGGTTTGCATGAATGAATGTTACACAATAAGTAAGATTAAATGTCAGGATGCTCATAAAGATTAAAAATAAGAAAATACCGAAGTTACCGTTAATATTTTTTCCGCATATGCGCATTTCGACAACTTATGTCTCATCAGTGCAGATAAAACCAAAACATTTGGAAGTCCATTAACCGAAAAAAGGAAATTATGAAAAGGCTCATAAAGCTTTTGAAGTGATAAAAGCTGAGGAATCTAAATTTCTAACAATAATACTAAAACACCCTAGTGCTGGTAAAAAAATAATCCTTTGAAATAAAAGGTTACTGTTAATTGAGTTTGTGCATATGGCAATTTCTTTTACGTGATGATCAAATGAAAACATTTGATAACATTAGACAAGTCTTATAAAGATCTATTTATCGAAAAGATTTTTTAAATAAGGAAATGACAGAGCTGCCCATGCGAGAGATGTTCCTTAGTTGTAAGAAAAAATAAGATTTCATCAATATAAATATTGGCTTTACTGTAAGGCTTTTGTTTGGTTTTGGTTTTGTTTTTTTATCAATTCTTTTATATGTTCTATTATTTGGATTTAATTTAATATTAGGAAATACGCTTACTGGGATAATTGGTTGCATTGACTTCCGGTAGAAATTTCTGAAGTCGTTTATTTTTTTCGATAGACGACTATGATCGAACTACACTTAAGTTCACCTTATACATTCATACGCCAAGCCAATCAAATCGAGCAAAAACGTGAATTATATAGATGAGAATTTAATTACTTAATCATGCATACCCTTCCGAATCACCTGATGATACCTGTGTTTTTGTAGGCGCTCACACTGCTAGTGCTTTAGTTTTGTGGCGTTCTTGTTCATTTTTCTTTGTTTGTCTTTGTCATACTGTCTCAATTCATGTTGTATATTGCCGTGATTTTGGATTTTTGCTTTTGGGATCCCCCTTTCATCATTTTTGCTACGGTATTCGTTTGCCGTTGTATAGATTAAGATTTGTATCTGCATTGTAGAAACGTAGTTGTCGAAACAACCATCTGTAGAACTCAGATTTAATGTAAAAGAGTGGTATTTGCTTGGGTTGTCATGTTTTGATAATTCTTTCAATGCAAAAGTATATCTTTATTAGAGAGAAATCTTTCTTTCTTATAAAGCACATATATAGTTCAGCAACAGACTTTGAGATATAAGTAATTACAGAACTAATTTACTCGGAATAACTTGTCTACATCGACAAATGACGTGATTATTGAGTAAGCTACTGTTACATAACACCAGTGTCCATTAATTATTCAAATGCTTGAACTTTTTATTGATTTTAGCACCATGTTTTGTAGAAAATTGGTAATACTACTATCATATTACCAAAATGACTTCGTAAATTACGGCAATTTTCTCTGTTTAACAATAAATCAAAAGATGTTAAAATTTGAAATAAATTACTGTAATTTTCACTGTTAAAAATAAATCAAAAGATGTTACACAATGAATTGAGTATTGATAAATAGAAGCTTTCACAATTACTACGGAGTAATTATTTTCTTGCAGAATTTTAGTGGGTAAATACAATTTCCAATGACGATTGTCATTAACGTCATTGTGCTCAAATACTACTCATAGCCAAAGTTGTATAATAAACAGAATATTTTGTTATGCTGTACACGTGTCTCAAGGAGTTATCTCTCATCAGCAACATTACAATCAAATAAATTCAAAAATAGTAAACAAAGAAGTATTCATTACCAAAAAATATCGAAATAGGAAGCCAAATCAAGTACTTAGGACATCTACCGAGTGCCATACACAGAATAAAGCCTTAGTATTTCAAGGAATAAGACTTTTAATACAAACAGTTAATTTCTATAAAACGCAAGGTAAATCTTCATGCCAGACAAGTCCGACTATTGGACTGGTCAGTACCCTTGGGGATATCATGACCACAAGCAGTGGCATCGGCCAAATTGTTTCAAAATACAAAAACACCAAAGTTGCATAATAAGCAGTAAATTTTGTCATGCTGTAAACGTGTTTCGAGCAGTAACTTCTCATAGCATAGCATAGTAAAAAAGTACTCATTACCAAAAATATCGAAATAGAAAGCCAAATCTAGTACTTAAGACATCCACTGAGTGCCATACACGTAGCATTAAAGGGGTTAGAATTTTGATACAAATACTGTGGAAGTACTTTTATTCGTGGACATCATAAAAAGCACTATTTCTTGGGTACTTAAATTCGTGGTTTCAAGTTCAGTGCATTACATCTCTATGAAAAGATGCCTTTCGTTGGGAACTTAATTTCGTGGTTTAAGCGAACCACGAAATCCACGAAAATTGGAACCCCACGAACAATTAAACTTTCACAGTAGTTAATTTCTATAAAACGCAAGGTACATTTTCATGTCAGACAAGTCTGACTACTTGACTGATGAATAACCTCGGAGATCTCAGGTCCACCAGCAGTTTCATCGGTCCAATGGTCCAATGGTAAAAGCTAGAATTTGCAGGAACAGAGACTGATATTAAGCACAACTTTGAAGGGGGTTGACAACAGGTGAAAGGGGGATAATAATGTTTGGGAAATGGGACAAATGATAAAAAACTAGGAAAACGGGAAAAGAGCAAGTGTAATGGTCCAAAAATGTGCAAAAAAAATGAACATACGCCGTGTCACCCCTTGCCACATTGGAAACTTTGAGTACGAAAAAATCACATCTCAAAGAAAAATATGAATGCTTAATTTTGAAGTTAATTTTGAAGTTGTCAAGGTTTTGTCGGATCAAAGATAAGTATATTGAAATACGAATCAGTGTAAGGGAAAGTTTCTATGTCAAAACCTTGGTTTTCTTCGATTCACGTGACAAGACATGTACAGACAAAAAAAACAAGTATGGTCCTATATCGTATTGAATGATAATTATATCAGTTACAAAAAAAATAATTGAAAAAACAAAGGCAGAGACTAGCCAGGCGATATATCCAGGAAGCCTTATCCTTCATAGATTCATAGAATAACAGATTGTGGAATTGAAAAAAAACTTTTTTTTTAAATTCATAAATTCATATATTTTACTTTTTTGCCTTTGTAGTTAGTGTAACTTATATTTAAAATGTTCTAATTGCTCGTTGGTTATTTTTGTTGTATTGCATTTTGTTTTTGTTTCTGTATTTTTTTTTTCTTCTTATTTTCTTTGTTGTTTTGTTTTTGGTTTTTTGTTTTGTTTTTTTGCTTTTTTAAATGTTTGGTTTTCTGGTTTTCTGGGTTTTTTTTGTTGTTTGTTTTTTGTATTTTCCTTCCCTCTTTTTTTACACAATGGTATAACCAAAAATACAAAAAATGTTGTTGGCAACAAGTGATAATACCAATAACACCGATGATAAAATAAAGAACTACAAACCCCAAAACAAGCAGAAACAACCAATTTTTTTCTGCATGCCTATCGATAATCTCCAGGTAAAGACTCGATCACTTCAAAAACTTATTCATTGTGTACCCTGATTTAACGTTTTGTACGAACTTTATGATGTTTAACACAAACATATGAACGTCATATCCCTTCAGCATATGCTTTGGAGAAAGTGATTCCTAATTGTACTTATATCTGTTTAAGATATGGTTAAATCTGAAAAAAATTGATGAAGCGTGCAATTTGTGCATTTCGTTTTATCTTCTATGTACTAAATCTACAAATTTTTTACTTACAACTCGAATTTGACGAAAATGGTCATTTCAGTGCTAAGGGATAACTATCAAATTCCCTAAACGCGAGCTAGTACCAATTATGCACCCTTTCTCATTGATCATAGCTATCTCTGTAACTGCCATATTTATCAGGCCTTCATAATATTCCGTCTCATGCGATCATTAAAAAAGTTTTTTTTAATTAAGTTTCGATTAGAACTGTGAAACAACGGCAGTAGAAAACAAGGGAAGCGATGACAACAAAGACATGGCAAAACGGCAACAGAGAAAAACAAAGACAAACTGGCAAGGACGTGAGACAGCTACAATGCACGGAAATAAAAAGACGACATGAAGAACTAAGGCACTCAAAATGTGAACTCTCATGAAAACCGGGAGTGACATCAGGTGCTCCGGAAGAGTAAGCATGTTCTGCCCCGCTAGCGACACTCGCCACACTATCAGTGAGATATATTGTTTTGAAAGATCTATTTGGTAGTGGATTGAGTTAATGTCATTTTCTAACCCTTAGACAAAACCAATTAAACTCCATGGTACATGTTACTTCTCTAACCCTAAAAGAGTACCATGGTAATTTTTTTAAACTTTTCTATTCACTAAGTACTGGGATGAACTTTTTTTCAGTGTCCACGACCTTTCAATAGCAATTGCTGTTGTGTTGCTACCGGACACTACCGCAATGGAATGGGATATTTGGAGCGCCATAAACTGGCTTCACGCACCATTTCTTTCGTCATTCAACATCAGATGCAATGCAGGAAATTACATGACTATCAAAATTACATAACAGTGCATCAGACAACGCTTCGGTTATTACATGACATTATAAGTTATGAGTCAGAAAAGTGAAATTGAAAATCGAATTAGCTTTGATATTGCATTACATAACCAATTCAAATATGAACTGACAATGCAAGAAAATTGTGCCATAACTGCTTTCGTTCTATCTTCACTTTGTATTTGGATTGAATTTATCTGAAAGAATATGTCAGGATACTGGAGGGCAACTGTGGTCGATATTCAA
>MJUU01053486.1:4249-17652 GCA_002080025.1 Modiolus philippinarum
CTAGATCTTTGAAACTTCACAAAATGTCTTTATATATATTTACAGATGTGCACCTGATTTTATGGAATTTTCCCCTATTTTTCCATACTTTTGAACTTTGTCAATTTTTATCAACATTTTTGACAAAGGATACCTATTTTGTGAAATCAACTCAATCTAGAATTTTCAACCAAGATCTTTGAAACGTCACAGAATGTTTCTACATATATTAAAGATGTGCACTTATGTGGAATTATTTAGGATTGTATTCCTATTTTTCCAAGCTTTGGAACTTTGTCATTTTTTATCCATATTTTAATGGGGGTACCTTTTTGTGAAATCAACTCTTCCTACAGTTTTCAATTGAGATATTTGAAACTTCACTGAATGTTTATGTATAAATTGAGAATATGCACCTGACTTTGTGGAGTTCCTTCAGAATTATCTATTATTTTTTTTAGACTTTGGAAATTAGTCATTTTTATTTTTAAGGACATTTTCAACATAGGGTACCTATTTTGTGAAATCAACACCTCCTACAGTTATTGCCCCAGATCTTTGAAACTTCACAGAGTAGTTCTATATCAACTGAAAATGTGCACCTGTCTTTATGAAATTATTTCGGAGATTTTTTTTGAAAATTTTCTGGACTTGGGATCTTAGTCATTTTTATCGATATTTTCAATAGATGGTTCCTGTTTCGTCAAATGAAAGGTCCATTAAAGGTTCATATTAAGGAACAAATAAAACAACACTAAATTACAGCTTGAAGCACCAAAACGCAATCCGGGCATTCGTCTTTGGTCTGTTTTTGTAGCATTTATGACCCTTTTAAATTTGAAAATCGACAATATATCCTGTAAGCACGGTATCAAATTTATTTTTCATTGGATATTTATGCACAAGCTTTAGCTCAGTGATGCCTTAAGAGAGTTCGTTGGTAATCCTGTTTAAATTTTTTTGTAGGAGTTATGATTCCCCTATATTACTTTGAAAATCGACAAAATAATCCCTTTAAGCGCTGTAGAAAATTCATTTCTCATTAAATTTTGATTATATTTATATAGTACTTCAGTTTATGGATGCCTCAAGGGAGTTCGTTGATGAGTCCTGTTCGACTCTTTCAGTAGGAGTAATGCCCCTCTTTTACTTTGAAAATAATCATATATATGTGGGGTATCAAAGTTCTTGAGGGGTAGGGATATACGGCTACGCGTACACCTTTTCTTTATCAGCAGAACGGCTATCATCGGGGGTGTGGGAGTCTGGGGATGATAACCATACTGATATGGAAAAGGTCATTTATTAATTTGTTTATTATATACATGTACTGCCAATCAGGAGTTATCATCATACCGGGCTGAAATAGCCATATCACCGGGCTAATATGGCTTTTCAAAACGAAGCAGTCTGATATTGCCATATCAGACTGGGTATGTTGATATGGACTTCCGGCTATATTACATATGCAAAACAGAACATATCTTTGCTAAAAGGCAAAGATGTGTGTGTGTGTGTGTGTATTCCATACTAAAAGCATTCACAAAAATTACTACTTCTAAAAAGAATAAAAAGTTAACAGGAAATACATACAATGGCTGAAAAACATAGTCACATGCCACAATGTACCGAAGAACTGCACAAGAAAAAAAAGAACACAATAAAAAACAAAAGACAAACGTAAACAACGATATGAACTCGGAACATCCGGACTTGGTACCGGAACTAGCAAAGATGTAGGTTTAAACCGGTTTATGGGTACCCAAACCTCCCCTTTCTCTGTCCCGTTTTCCTATAGTATAATAAACATACAAATAAAACCCAAAACAGGTTGACTACTAACTCCATGACCACAATCTTGAAAAGGAAAAGGGGACAAAACGTAATTTTGAAAGATGGATCAAGGGTTGCTCGCCGCTAAACTGTCGGCTAAAGGAGCCTAGTCTGCTGGTAAAACATTGTTGCACTACGGAAGAAAAATCAAACTCAAAACTCCCAGATGGGTTTGGTAAAGAATCATCATGTATTTCAGTAGACATCGGTAGTATCAGTGAGAGGCCAGTATGCGTGTAAAACCCGCATCTCATTGGATCCCAAACCCAATTTAACAGACACGTGCACAATATCCTGTCGATATCCCATATTGCGTAAAAAATGTCAGTTACGTCCAAGTTTTTCTTGATTTTTAATCAGTTTCTGGCATTTTTTAACATAATTTATGTAAGATCGAGCGTGATAAATGCCCTTAGTAATAAGCTATTTAAGATTTGCATTATATTTTAATATCAAATGTTCATATCTACGATGAAACTTTTTAAATGTATTTAACAATTTATGAAATCTGTAACCTTGCTGCAAAAGTTTGGAAGTGATAGTAAGGTTACGTTCATTAAAATCGTATAGAGTAGAACAAACGCGTGCGAATAGCACCAGTTGGGAAATATAAACTACGTAGGATGGGTCTAGAGGAACGTCGCCGTCAAGTTAAGGGAAATTAGTAATTCATCCCTTTTATCGTAAATTCTAGTTTTGATTTTACCAGAGTCAATGATATTAGTTAGATTCAGAAAAGGGCAATATTTGGAATCGTTGTTTCAGTTATTGTGGCTAAATGATGTTGACATAATCTAACAAAAGTAAGTGTGTCGTCAATATACCTGCTGTTATCATTGAAATTAGAAATAAGTTAATCACTGCTTTGTATGGTTCCATTTTGAAGTTTTTTCATGAAGTCCTGTTCGTAACAGAAAAGAAAAAGATCTGCAATGAGAAGTGCACTAATCTTTTTATTGCAGTGCTGCCATCACATTGCAGATTTACCTTATAACAACCACCTCCGGTTATTTCAAGAAAGGGAGAGATACTAGACGACATAATGTGCAGACACAATCTGAAACAACCAAGCGAACCGCAACGAAACCACTTGTTCAGAATGGGATATTCGCAACAACAAAGCACCGTCATTGACAACACAGTGTCAATGAAGAGACACAAGTTGTCGAAATGTTCATTTGGAGAATTCAACTTATCTGCAGTTTTTGTTATTTTGTTGTTTCACTACTAGTGGTTTGATGTCTCTGCTTGTGGACTGTTAGTCCCTGAGGGTATCACCAACCAAGTCGTCAATTCCGTCATTAACACCGTATTTTTGAATAGTTAATTATCTGCACCTTGGAAATTGAGGTGTGTTACGGCACATATTGTCGCCCCTGCACATATTGTCGCCGGCGACAATATGTGCAGACGTATCGGCACATATTGTCACCCTGCACATATTGTCGCCTACACATATTGCGACAATATGTGTAGTACATTTTCGGCACATATTGTCGCCAGTTTTAAAACAACTTGTACTTGATAATACATAACAACAATGTTGAAGTAGGAAGTGTACTTCACTGATGCCGAGTCTTTAGGAATAAAATAGATTGTGTTGCCATGGAAATTGAGATTGGAAGAGAAATTTAAAAATGTTAGTAGTTGAAAAAAGAATCTCATGCCTGCTACATAAGTGACAAAATACAAATAAGAAAAATATTGATTAGTACCAAATGAGGCTACTGAAGGTTAAAAAAATACGGCTATTTTTCTCGCCATATCTGCAAGTTTCGCGAATAAAGAACGTCATAGAAAATAGTGGAAGTGTAAGGGAATGTAGGGACGCTAAGAAAAAGTTAACCTATGTCCTGACCCTAGTCACCTTTACTCCTGATTCCTTATCCAAACCTGTATGTTGTTTTTTTACCAATGTTGTCGTTTTTATTTAGCTTTATGCTTGTTCTGAATTATTCAACCCGATACCCATAATTTTCTAGGCTTTCTTTCAAAATCCATAGCTTTCGTTGTCACTCTTTATCTTTGTACGTTTAATTCTTCCTAATTTTTCATACCACGAAATTGTTGTTCTTAAGTTTTAATTCTAAAAATTAAGCTCGAATCTGATTCATGCCAAATTTAGGTTTTTGTTTCCCTAAAATAATTTTTGGTGCTTTTCTATCCACAATTTAATCTTCAATTCGATGTTTTGTAATTATGATATTGTTATTCTGAGATGTTGCAATCAAATTTCGTTCATCAAAACATTTTTTTTTTCATTTCAAGACCTGCTACATTTAACACCTTCCCCTAATTCAGAGTAATTGTGGTAATTGCAATGGGATACGTAAAGAAAGATTTTCTCTTATAGATTAATGCAAACGTGGTAGTGGATCTTATAATATGCTAAACAAGTGCTTTTAATTTAATGACGAAAATTTATTCAAAATTGCTGCCAGCTGAAAACTTAGTTTAGCATTGAACTATATTGAAAAGATCTTTTAGAAAACCGATGAATGGATGAATTAAAACTTTGTATGAATGTTCGTTATTAGGTGATGACCAAGTATTATAATTTTTGTGCTGAAACTTTATTGTAAATAAATAACCGCCAGCGGATATTGGACTATCCATAGGGGTGCCATGTGTTTTAACTTTTTTTCTGGGAAAAATTGGCCTCCAAAAGAACTGACCCAAAATCCTGCAAACATTAACAGACACCTACCCCTCCCATTGTGGTGGCTCGATTAAGCAGTGGCGATGCACTAAATGAACATTAAATCCTATGGGAAATGCGTATAAAGATCTTATTAAATTTAATTGAAAACAAACAACACAAAGTCAGGTGAGGGGCGAAAGAAGCATCATACACCAATGTAACGGAAAATTTAAGCCATGGAATACGTACCTGGAATACGGGCTTGGTGTCTCGGTAGTTGTCATAAGTGTGTCTTCAATCAGGTCCACGTTCATAGTGGCCATTTTGTTTTTGAAGGGGACATAACTCATGGCTTTTTTGTTTGTTGATTTGATCCAAGGTGATATAACCTTAACCAATTACAATTATTCCAAGAAAGGTAACGCAGTAGTCCTTGTCCTATTCAAAAAATATACAGAGGAAGAAGTGATTAAAATGTAAGAGTTTCTGATCGACAATATTATATTTGTACCGTTTGCAGGACTTGTTTTTCAACAGACTATCGGAATTCCAATGGGCACAAACTGAGTACCTCTCCTAGCCGATCTGTTTCTGTTATAAAGATGATATTTTGTCACTTAGCAATCCTTGCTTTGGTGACATTCTTCATGTGATCTATCCAAAAGAGCTCGAAATGAAGGATACTACAGACACTTCCACATCCACATCCACATTCATTGACCTTCATCTTGAAATTGACAACATAGGTAGACTTCAAACTAAGCTGTAAGACAAACGCGATGAATTTACTTTTCTAATAGTCAACTTCCGTTTCTTTGTAGCAACATCCCAACAGCACCGGCAAACGTTTACATCTCCCAGCTCATCGCTTTTCAAATGCTCCCAAATAAGCTATTTAAACAAGGGTATGAAGTCCTCCTTCCAAAAGTTTTACGGGCGACATCACCATCTTGTGGACCACTATGTGATATCTGTTTCCCAGATGACAACAGATCTTTCCGTTTAAAAGCTTAATTGTTGTTTCCTCTACTGGATTTGACCTTACTATCGGATTTGACACGTTCAACATAGCAGGTGTATTATAAAAAGCAGGAGATGCTTACTTTACCGGTGCACCTGATCTCACCTATGGTTTTTAATTGGGCCTTGTTGTTCATCTTTGCGTGTGTGTGTGTCTTCCATTTTTATGGCCCGCCACGTAGTGGAAGGGGCATATAGATTTACCCTTGTCCGTCCGTCTGTCCGTACGTCCGTACGCCCCGATGTTAAGTTTTGCGTTTAGGTCCATATTTTGATGACCTATTGTAATATTTTAATAATATTATATCAGTACATGCACCTTGATTAGTACTACCAGATTCATTAACAATTAGGGATCCATGACCTATATTTTACGGCTGAGTGACTTTTGCTAAATTTTGCGTTTATGTCCATTTCTCATCAACTACACATCATACCACAATGATGTCTCATCAAATTAACCACCTTGATGAGTACTACGCAAATCATAAAGAATTAAGTGGCTTTGACCTATATTTTACGCTTGAGTGACTTTTGTTAAATTTTGCGTTTAGGTCCATTTGTCATCAACTACACATCATACCACAATGATGTCTCATCAAATTAATCACCTTGATGAGTATTTCCCAAATCATCAAGAATTAAGTGGTTTTGACCTACATTTTACGCTTGAATGACTTTTCTTAAATTTTGCGTTTAGGTCTATTTCTCAACAACTAGACATGCTATCACAATGGTGTTGAATCAAATAAATCACCTTGACAGGTGCTATCCAAATCGAGGATGATTAGTTGTCTTTGACCTACATTTTATGCTTGAGTGGTAAATTTTGTATTTTTAAGTCCATTTCTAAACAGCGACACAACACATCATTATGATGATTAATGAAGTGACTCATCTTGGTGAGAACTAACCAATTCTTAGACAATTTGTTGACTTTGACCTATATTTTACACTTGAATGACTTTGTTAAATTTTTGTATTAGGTCTATTAACAACTAGGTGTTTAATCAAATAAATCGATAAAGTTCTCTATTGCGATAAATTTGACGGCGGGGCATCCGTGTCTTATAGACACATTCTCTAGTTCTTTTCTATGCCGAACTCACGTTGAGTCTCTGTTCCTTTGTTTTTTTTTTTCGGTGTTGCCATTGTCCTTAGACTGTTCGTTTTAGATTGATGATTCGGTTCTCACTTACTATTCAGTCTGCTATACAAGGCTTTGTGGGAGTTAATGTTTGGCTCAATACTACGCTCATGAGTTGCTCAAGACTTTGCTCGCGTGCTTATTTCACTATTCGGTAGTGGTTGTGGTAGGATGTTTGGCGGTGGGGGTGGTGGTGAGTTGTGGCGGTGGTAGTGGTGGGTTGAGGTGGTGGTGGATGGCGTTTGGTGATCGGAGTATAGCACTTTATCCTCTTAGGGCATACTAAGCGTTAACAATAAGATACATTTTCATTTTCATTTCATTTAAACAAAATCACAGTAACATTCCATATTTTTGTCTTTACATTAATGTCAATTTAGTTTTCTGTCTTCAGTGCTGGTTCTTCCGTCACAAGTATGTCCATTTAGGTCTACAGGCTCTTTTATGTCAGTCCTTTTCATTTCTGTTTCTGTGTCTTCAAACATTAATATAATCTTCTTTAGTTCCGTCCACTCATATGGTGTAAGGGTCACATCTGAGAATGTCCATTATCCATTTCGTACGAAATACTTTCAAGCACAAATGTTTAACTGAGGTGCTTTGATGGTGACGGGAAAGGGCTTATACTAATGTTGTAATAACTTGTGCCCCAATCCCTTTGCTTTTTAGCAATAAATAAGTTTAATTCAATTGATGGTGACGTAGATATCTTCTCCCTAATGGTATGACCAGTCTAAAGGTTCTCTATGTTTCACTCTTTGAATCAAGTCGTCCACTCTATCTGTAACATCACACAGGATTCTCCACTGGGGGAAAGATAAGTTGTAACCCGCTTTGGTAGGAACATCGTCTCTTTCACAAAACCTTAGGTCCATTCTCTTTGTTTCATTCCATTCTGTCAACTCTGCATATCGTGCCCCACCTAATGATATTTTCAAGGGAGTTTGAGTGTCAGTTTGTCTCATCCTAGATCATGTGGTTAACTTAGCTTTCTTCATAGCTTTCACGACGATATCGGTCTTTCACTTGTCAGGCATCACTGAATCGAAACGTCCTCTACTTTGCTCTTTATAATTAACTAACCTTGTTTCAATGGCTTTGATTGGTCGGTTACTTTTTGTTAGAAGGGATTTGATTTTCAAGCATTCATTGTCAATAAAATTAAGCTAAATTAAATTCCTAAATCTAAAAATGGAAGAATTCAAGTCGCAAGAAATGCGTGACTAACGGACGGAGACAACGACAATATACTCGAAATTTTACTCCCTAGCTCGGAAACAAAAAAATACCAAACAACACAGATTAAGCCAAGAAGTTAAAACAACGTCAAATTACCTAGCATTGCAAATACCACATAAATCTGGGACCATCAAGCGCTCCAGACAGGTAAGCATGATCTGACTGCTCATATATGATACCCTTCGCAAAGCACTGTGGAAAGTCATGTTAAGAAAATAGCAATCAAATAATGGTTAATCAACAGTTATTAACCATGGATCTCCTGAAAATGCCTATTTTCATTTTTGATATGGTTGCATTTAACATATTTCGACCTATCACACTTTAAACTGCAGCAGGTGCTTGAAAATAACCTTGGCATATTTTTAGGGAGAAATTTTGCACTGTTATCAAAATCGCTCCTTATATTAAAGGCCCGACAATGGTAATACATCGGCAAACGAATACCGAAGCAAGAACGAGGAAAGGGGGAATTCTAAAATCATAAATCCAAAATCACGGCAACCCACATCCAACATGAATTGAGAGAGTATGACAAAGACAAAACAAATAACAAAAATGAACACGAACGCCACACAACTAAAGCACCAGCAGTGTGAACCCCTATAAAAACTGGGGGATCATCAGGTGCTCCGGAAGGGTAAGCATGATCCGCTCAACGCATGGCACCCGTCATACAACCAGGTAGAATATGATGTTGAAACATCTGTTTTGTGACTGATTGGTTATTGTAATTTTCTAACCCTTAGACAAAACCAATTCAAATCCATGGTACGTGTTACTTCTCTGACTCAAACAGCACCAAGGTAAAAGTTTGATAAGCTTCGGTTAATCTATTTAGTGCTGTTAACAGAGCAGGACATGCTTACCCTTCCGGAGCACCTGATGTCACTCTCAGTTTCACTGGAGTTCACACTGTGAGTGCCTTTGTTCTGAATGTTGTGGTTTCTGGTTCTGTGCTTTGTGTCAGTCTGGCGTCATTGTTTTTGTGTCTAACGTCATTGTTTTCTGTGTTCTCGTTTTTGCCCTGTCTTTGGACTTCGATTTTTGTGAATGTCACCCCTTTGTTCCTTCGGTATTCTACTGCCGTTGTTTAGTATTCGGATAACCACAAGGACAAATCAGTACCACAAACATCAACGAAGACAAAACTAAAGAATGACAGTGTGATATATAAGACAACACAAAACACTAATGCACTGACAGTGTGAACTCCCACTGAAAACCGGGAGTGGCACCCGTCACACTGCCAGTGAAAAGTCCGTTTTTGTCACAGTCGGTGATATCTGTTCCCATTTGAGAAACGGCCTGTCAAATCGTGGTGACGACCGTAAAACTTCTGTAGTGAAAATTGCAACAGTGACTGAACATACCCTAGATGTATAAGTTTTTGAAACAGTAATTTCGCTCTGTTGACAAAGTCGCTGTACAAACTACAGACACGGCAGTAGCGAATGAGTTGTGAAATGTACACGCCATAAGCCGGAGATGTGGGAATATTACTGTTAAAAAACGGGAAATTCACAATTGGAAAGTCGAAATCATCACGCTTGTCGTAAAGTAAATTAGTTGTGAAATGCTGACGTCATATGCTGTAGCTTTTAAAAATATAACTACAAAAAACTGAAGTTCACTATTGGAATAACCGAACCATCACACTTGTGGACAGGTTTGGATTGCAGACATTATAAGTTTTCAATCTAGAAATTCAAGTGCATGTTTATTTTTGATGCAGGTTATGGAATATTAGTAGTTCATTTTACGTTTAGTTTGTATTGGTATATAAAATGAAGATAATAATAATTTAAAAACATTATCTTTGTGAACAATAAGTTTTTAACTTTTTGCACTGAATTATCCGCGAAGCAGATTATGTAAAATGTGAGGAGCCTAAAATTGAGTTTATCAGTCAATAAACCCAAAATAAACATGTAATTACCAGCATTTAGTTTATTTGCAATAAACCTAAACTTTTTAACCAATCAAAAATATGTTTTACATTCAAAATTAAATTATTTTCAGTTTCTGTTAAACGCATTCATTTTGGATGAGCTATAAACATAAAAATCACAAACTTTAAAGAGGACCACCCGAGGAGTATTGTGACCAAGTTTGGTTTCAATTAGCTTCGTAGTTTCAGAGAAGAAGATCTTTGAATTAATTTCCCACAGGGTTCCTATGTTAAACTATGGTTACCGCTGGTGGCCACCTTGGAAGAGATACGGACAAGCGAGACACACTTTTCATAAACTCGATCAGTGCGTACTATCTATTCAAGAGTATATAATTGTTTTTGGGTCCAGATCACAATGTCATGGCGTAGGAAATAGTTCGGTAGTTGGCGACTTTTTATCAGTTTAACTCACCCTAGATCATTTTTATCTGATTACACATAATTTAAGAGGTGTATTTTTACTAGTGATTTGAAGCGATTTGTTCATGTTTTGATAGTTAATGCTACAAATATTCATACACCACCGTCTCCTCAGTATCAGGCAGACATATCATTGATTGTCTTTTGATCGTCATGTAGTAGAGATATCGTTCTTTAAATTCTGTGTTTTTAAAAACGACCAATAATTATCATATTTATGATTACATCATATTTATTTTAATACTTGATCTAATTAAAAAGTATAAATTTTCATTAAATAGAATAATATATAGATATGATGGTCTTTTAATTCTGAATTTTGTTGATTTAAATTTCTATTATTAGAATTTACATGGAAACATGGAATATTTATTTTTGTATACATTAAATGTTTTAATTAGTAGAAATACAATTTGCTGTCAAGCTACTACAAATGGTAGTTACTAATGTTTCGAAACTACTTCTAAAGTACGTCAAGTTAAAAAAAACTTACGTTTGAAATGGTTTAATAAAAGAACACTTTGTAGTACCTCACTAATTTATTTACTTGAAGCACGATGCACAAAGAAAACTCTAGTTTATCAAGGAAGGGGCTTTTATTCCTGTCTACATCTTGATGTTAGTTAACTTATACCAACATAGTTTGAGTGGAAATATTTCATTATGGATATACATCGTATATCAATTGATTTTAGATATAAAATATATGGCCATGTCTTCTTTTAAAATCATTAATCGTTCCGTATAGTATTAGTTCACTTTGATTAGAATAAAAATGTGTAATGTTTAAAAAGTCATATTTATTATTATCTATAATAATAATTAGAATTGTGAAAAAAAACAAACAAACAAACAGCAAACAAAACTGAAATAGAAAAGACCCCTATGCTCGCAAATATCTGTCAAATTAGTGATTGTATTACATGTTGCAGAGACAAAGAGTTAATCCGTTGTAAAATTCGGTAATAACACGAGTGTGCGAGACTTCCCGTGAGTCGATTTTTAATTCCCAATACCTGTAATTTTAATTAAAACTGTACAAAAATATCAACAAAACGTTTTTTTATTGAATATTGATAAATTGTCATGGATATTAATTGTAATATCAGGTTAGCACAATTATAGACATTTCCGAACATCGGGGAGTAGTATATAGGTGGTTTTCACCGCGTATTTGTGGTGGTGGATCGTCGTGGATCACCGGAAGTGACGTCACCGGAAGTGACGTAGAGCGGAAAAGACGTGACAGAAGTCACCTTACCGGAAGCGGAAGCGGAAGTCACGTGACCGGAACACGAAGTGTTAACACTGCGCATGCGCGACCGGAAGTAGCCCTATTGGAGGCCCTACAAGGGCCTATTGACCGGAGATGACGTGTTGAAAGAGTGCAAGACCCCGCAGGGGTGTTGTGTGACCCTACTACAGTATAAATGCGCGACCGGAAGTGGGCGTAGCCCCATGTGTCAACCGGAAGTGGTCTTATTTGAAGCTCTAGTCGGGCCTATTAACCGGAAATGACGTGTTGGAACAACACGTGATCCCGCAGGGGTGTGGTTTCACCTATGTCCATGACGCATGCGCGACTGGAAGTGGGCGTGTATCTACTGTAAGTAGCCATTTTTACCGGAAGTCGGGTATTTTCACTAGTTGGAACAACTCGGGCGTGGTCATTCAGCAATTGTCGTTGTATAACTGTGGGTGTCTTCTATCAGGTCCGCGTTCGTCAAAGGAACATAATTATGAATTGTTTATTTGTGGGTGTCTTCTATCAGGTCCGCGTTCGTCAAAGGGACATAACTCTTGGGAATACCCATGGTTTTGTGGGTGTCTTCTATCAGGTCCGCGTTCGTCGCGGCCATTCAAAGGGTTGTTAAGCACAATGTTGCTAGGTGTCTTCTGTCGCGTCTGCGTTCATAGTTTGACACCTAGTTTAATGTACAAGGGTCACTCTGCATTTTTCCAGGCTTGTGACTGGCTATAACTGTAACGTTATAGGCTGCATTACCCCCTTTTTTCTTCTTTTTCTTCTTTTTTGGTTTTTTTTTCTTCTTTTTCTTCTTTTTTGTTTTTTTTTGTTTTAAACAACATATTCATTCAGTAACAATACAAAATTCTGTACAATGCTCGTTGCTTCTACGGGATCATCTAATATTCGGGTGACGTCTGTCATCGTGTGTCCTGCACATCGGTGAATCAAGTAGAAGATGCAATGGTGTCCACATACTATGCTCCCTTCTTCTTGAACTGGTACAGTGTTGTATGTCCACGTATGACAATGTTTCTTCATAAAATTCAGGTAAGGATCTTGGTAAGACGGTACACCTGTCGGGTCATAATACTCTCCCCTTGAATTAGCGTCGATATAAATGGCTACCCAGTGTTGTCCTGCGCGGTTGTCCGGGTCCGTGTTGCCCACCAAAGCCATAGGAACATTCACTAGACGAGGTAATCTATTTCGTGCATACACTCCTCTAAATACGGACCGGCTACGGGGGTGCCGTTTCAGTATGTGATCCATTTGTTGAGTATTTAACATTATGCACTGTAATCAAACAAGACTTGTCTGTTTCTGTCTATTTCTATGACGTTGTCAAATTCTGCGTACAATACGACGTTGATGGTGGCTGGAAGTGCCTCGGCAAAATGAACTTCTAATCGTAGATTTCCTTGTTTTATCAGTTGAAATGTTCCTACTTCCGACATGTCGGGAGTCAAATCAAAGCCAAACAAAGTGTACCCTTTGGCATAGTCCTCTCTTGATATAGTATTTCCTTCATCTTGAAACATTTTTCCTGTACTACTGTAGAGTCCCATATAACTTCGAATATATCCATTGGTAGAAAAATCGGGTTGTAACGGTTTGGTAGGTATTTGTTTTCCATCTACGTTGAGAGCTACAAAGTTGATCTTAAAATGTTTGAAATCAAATGGTTTTTTTGTAATATTTCCATTTAAGGTATCACTTTCTACACATCCTATCACCAGTCGTTTAGGAAGCTGTCCCAGAAACATGTTGTCCTGCACATAATTCGTGTTCCCTCGGGGAACGGTGTCCACTTTGACTTCTATTCTTCTGATGGGGTATTTTGTGCTCGTCTTTTCTAAAGCTTTGGCATGTCCGATGCGAATGGCTGGACTTACTTGAACTTTCCGTACAAAGAGACTGATGT
>MJUU01053490.1:2777-19334 GCA_002080025.1 Modiolus philippinarum
CTAAATGACCCGCTGTCCAAGTCTTGACCCCTCGTTGTACCCCAAATATTAGGGATAGAGCTTAACACATGTCATCATTCGATTTTTGATGCATAAAGTTACCCCGAAAACACATATAACATCGCTATAGTACTTGAACTAGGAAAAATTGAAATTTGGACCTTTCACGAAACTTTCGGTCCCCTCATTACACCCGAACTATTAGACATAGGTCTTTATAAATGTCCCCATTCGATTAAGAATGACAAAGTTACCCCGAAAACATATAAAACATATATTTAGTACTTGACTTGGGAAAAATTGAAATTTGGACCTTTCACGAAACTTTCGGCCCCCTCATTACCCAAATATTAGAGATAGGGCTTGACAAATACCATCATTCGATTTAGAATGACAAAGATACCCCGAAAACATATATCACATGACTATATAAGTGTAATTTGAAAAAATCACCACATGACCCCCTTGTCGAAATTTTGGACCCCTCATAGCAGATATACTATTAGAGATAGGACTTAATAATGTTACCGGTCGCTTTAGAATGACAAAGTTACCCCGAACACATATGTAACATGTCTTTAGTACTTGACTTAGACAAAACTGAATTTGGACCATTTCCGAAATTTTGGACCCCTCGCAACACCTCCTCTTATTAGAGATACGACCTCACAAATATTCCTAATCGGTTAAGAAGCATAAGGTTTCCCCGAAAACATATATAACACGTCTATAATACTGAACTAAGAAAAAATTGTATTTTTGGCCATTCCCGAATCTCGGGCCTCTAAATCTCAAAAACAGTAAGAGCTAGAAACTTGAAATCTTCACCAATCGCTGCAGGAGCTCAATGTTACTCTGATTGATATATACATTGCCCGGGAAACGAACGGTAACTCGGAAAATTGCGGTTAAATATAGTAGTAGGAGAATGGACGACCCCCCCCCCCTTTCTACGCTTTGAATATTTGATACATTATCGATGTCTTCTCTCTGGATTCGAAGTACGAATGACAATATTTTACAGAACAAAGCTTTAAAAGCGGTCAGATTGGAAATGTCGCTGTTCGCATGCTCGTTTCACTGCTCGTGTGCTCATTTCGCTGCTCGTGCTGCTCGCGTGCTCATCTCTGGAATATTGTTGCTGCTGCTGCTGCAGCCGCTGTGAGATGGAAAAAGCGAAAATTCGCTGTTTAAGGGTATGCTCGCGTGCTCATTTCGCTGCTCGTGCTGCTCGCGTGCTCATTTCGGGCATATTGCTGCTGCTGCCGCGCGCGCTGTGCGGCGGGAAGAGCGACAAATTCGCTGTTTAAGGGTATGTTCACGTGCTCATTCCGCTGCTCAAGCTGCTCATTTTCACTGCTCGCGTGCTCATTTCGCTGCTCGTGCTGTTCGCTTGCTCATCTCGGGAATTCAGTGGTATTGTGGTGTTGGTGACAAGTGCCTTGTGGTTGGAAAAGCTATGAATTAGCCGTTTAAAGGTATGCTCACGCTGCTCGTTTTCACTGCTCCCGCACTTATTCGTTGCCCGTACTGCTCGCGTGCTCATCTCGGGCATTTGTGAGGAGGATTTGGCCCTAAAGGGAGAGGAGGAGGAAAGAAAAGACATCACATTAATTTTTTATTCATTTTTTTAATTTTTTTAGGAACCTCCCAGTCCCCATTCCCTAACCCATGACGGAGAAAATGAAATATGTATATGTCTGTAATTGAATTGTTTATTTATTGGCTAATGAAAAGAAAAGCTTATATTTAGATACAGAAAACAAAGGGAGATAACTTAGATGGGAATGATCAACCAAAATAGGTGTGGATATTAATACTAGACTCTTTACCAAACCCTTCGTGAAGTTTTGAGTTTGATTTTTCTTCCGTAGTGCGACAGTGTATTACCAGCAGACTAGATTCCTTGAGCTAGCCGGCAGTTTAGCGGCGAGCACTCTTTGACCCTTCTTTCAAAATTACGTTTTGTCTTATGCTTTTTCTGTTCCAAGATAGTGGTCATTGAGTTAGTAGTCTACCTGTATTGGGTTTTATACGCGTGTTTAAAATACTATAGGGAAACGGGATAGAGAAAGGGGAGGTTTGGGTACCCATAAACCGGTTTAACCCTACCACTGGCTTTTGCTGGTGCCGGTACCAAGTCCGGCTATCCCGAGTTCCTATCGTTATTCATTATTGTTTTTCTGGTGCAGTTTGCTTGTAGATTGTGGCATGTGATTGTAGTTCCTGGCCATTGTAGGTGTTTGCTGTTTTCCTGTTTTTGTAATAGTGTTAAAGTTCGGTAAAGGGTAAATTTTAAACAATAGTACAGAAAATAATATAGAAAAGGTTCAGGTACTGGACAAAGAACAATTAAAGATTGAGAAATTTGGGATAAAAAAACAAACTCCGATACCAAGGCTTAATCAAACAACATAGGAGTCATAAGAGGGGGCATTAAAACAGGGTAAAACAATGGAAAGACCGCTAATTAAAGGTGACTTTGTCGACCATATGCATTCATCTATTTAAAAGGGCCAACGTAAACAGCTGCAAAGGATAAATCTCTTGATTTTTATTATTTATTTAATAATTAAATCATTTTATTTACGCCATTGTGGCTTTTGATGAATAAAAATGTAAGTTATTGTAATGTATTGATCTTTCATTTTAATCTCTTCAATGATGACAATTTAATTCATGCATCTGCACGGTTATACGCATCGGTTTGCAAAACATCTGTTCTTAAAGGGACCAGTACACCAAAAGTATCAGAGGCTACCAAAAGTACCAGAGGCTATCTACGACATTTTAAAAGGGGGGTTTACTTTATTGTTTGGACCAATTTATATAAATGTAAATACACCAATTAAAAATCAATGGTGATTCACGGCAGATTGCACGGGCGATTAATTTATTCACATGTTACGTCATTACATATTCTTGATTGGAATCATTTGCAGGATCAAAAAATGGCATCTTATTTATTTCGGACAAAGAACTATAGAAAAAACGTACTATGAAACGGAAAAATAAAAAGTAAAGGAACTAAACAAAACAGTAAGTACACAACGAACTAGATAAGTTAATGAATGGGAAGGGTACAACTCAAAACACGTCCTCCATCGTCCCACTACTCTCGCACAGCTTCACTATGTTTGCGGTGCTCTACGTTCAGGGCGCTGGAAGACAGGCATGAATATATTAGGCACGGTTGATTGCACGGGCGATTAATTTATTCACACGTTACGTCAATACATATTCTATAATAGATTGGAATCTTTTGCAGGATCAAAAAAGGATAAAAATTGGTCTTTTATTTATAAGTCTACGGATCCCAAGAGATGGGATACACTACTAATATGCTATCCTATATTTAAGTTATATCATCGTCAATGTCAGTCGTCAAACTGAAATAGGTATCTCCTTCAGTTCGATCATTCTTGATAAACAAGTTTAAAATGTTTTTGTATCTCTGGACAAAAGAGTCATTACTTTTCGCAATAAGCAATAAGCATTTTTTAACCTTACGCCACTCTCAGTTTCATGGAAGTTTATAATATGAGTGCCTTGGGTTTTGTATTTCATGTTTTCATTCATGTATTTTGTGGCTGTCTAACGTCATTGTTTTCTGAGTTCTCGTTTTGGTCATGTCTTTCGACTTCAATTTTTGTAAATACCAATTCTTTGTTCCTTCGATATTCTATTGGCGTTATTTAAATAACCTTTATTTAATGCAGTTTTGCTAGTAATACTTTTACAGATTTTGATTTTTGTTTATTTTTTTATTTATTTATTGTTTTTTTTTGGTTGTGTTTTAACTTTTTAACTTTGATATTTATAGTTTATTTACTCATATCTGNAAAAAAAAGAAACTTTTTATTATTTATCGCCACAGTCTGCTAGTTTGATGACTTCCTGTATTGAGAATGATATAGTATTTCCTATTGTCTAGCGTCAAAATGCAGTAAGTATCTTTTTCAGATAAATCTTAATAAAAACAATAGTTTGAAATGTTTTGTTATCAATTGACCATTGAGTCATTGTGTTGCAATAAACTTTAGAATAAACCTTGATTCAATTCAATTATGCTATTTTGTGTGTGTTTTTTTTTATTGAAAAGACAGGAAATGGGGTAAATGTCAAGGAGACAACATCCCATATCCAGGTTAAAACAACCTACAGCTAAGCATTTAGGGGTCACCGAAAGGTCTTCAACACAGTGAGGAACCTCACACCATATAGCAAGCCCTAAATGGCCCCAAAAAGGTAAAAAGTGAATAAATCAATGGAAACAACCACATCCAATAACCCAAATATCAAGAAACTCAAATTTTATAAGAAGACAAGGACAAGCCAATGACCAACATATTCCTGACTTGGGACAGGCGCAAAAATTGCGCTGGGGTTAAACCCGTTTTCTTGGATCAAACCCTCCCCCTATGTGTGGTGAATGGCTAAAAAATAAATACACAAAAAGACTCACAGTAAAAATCAAACTAGAAAAAAGTCCAACTTATCAAGACGAGTACCCTTACAATGAAGTACATAAAACATGAAGACAATACACACAGGTACTGTCCGGATAAATGCAGTTACTGACAGCTAGCTATGGACATGATTTCCGTTGACTATGATACCAAGCCTTCTTACATATGAAACTTCAATTGAAATACTTCTAAATAGATTTGGTATAACAACATCATCAATTATGAAAGAAGAACGTGATATTGTGCAATGCCAAATACTGCCAATATGAAAAAATTGTTTAAATTTAGTTATGGTGTAAAGCATGGAGATGATCAATATGCTTGCCTACAGAAACCAAAAGTAAAAATTCAACAACAATGCTGTATTTATATCCTTTATGATTAAGTTTGTTCAACGGATTAATAAGTTCGGAAGGACAATTTTTGAATTTATGCGCTTTGTAAATGATTTTGCCATAGAGGTTTGGATATTAAATGCCCTGATGTATAATAACCCTGCATGTAGAACCAAATTTTCTTAATAAGTCAATGTATCTATAATAAAATTTATGATATCTAAACCCTTAATGCAGAAGTTTTTTCAGTGAGACAAAGATTTCGGTCGTTGAAGTCAGAAACATCACTGCCTGCATACTCGTGCATGTCGAACAAGTTGTAAAATGTAGACCCCGTAAGAAGGGGCTAACGGAACATCGCCGTCGTTATGTTTTTTTGTTGTTTTTTTTCTTTTTTGTTGAATTGGTTTTTGTTTGTATTTTTTGTTGGTTTTGTTTTTTGTTTTTGGATTTGATGCGGTTTTTGTGTCTTTTTTCCTGTTTACCTTTGTTTTTTTACAGGGAGGGGTTGTTGTTATGGTTTAACGTTTATATTTCATAGTTTATACTTATATCTTTGAAGTTGGTTATAGAAGAAGAGTTTCAATAATGCTTCAATTGTATGGTTTTATGGCATTCTTAATCATATGATTTAGTTGTCATGAAATTTTTCTATCTTCATTAGGGCATACCCAATACTTCGGGAAATGATTTTGGTTTGCACTAATTTAACTAAATAACTAAATGAAATACACAATTGTAATAGGTATGATCAAAACTTCAAAGTTCTAATATTTTTTTTTGCACAGGAAATAAATATACATTTTCTCATGAAAAAAAAACTACCACCACCCTCTATCCAAATCCAGTAATCATTGACGAGTGCAACAACTTCACACTTTTTGCATGATATTATAAATAATGAAAAATATAAAAGTCATGTTTTTGCAAACGAGGTAAGCAGTTGAATGCTGTAGTCCGTGATATTTAATTGACGCATTAACATCATAAAAAAGAAACTAGATTTGCAATTGCAAGCAATAGCTGATGTTACCCCAGACTCCCAGTTTGAAGATTCCAACTTATTCGCAGCCTCAAAATCTACCTAGAAATTAATTTTCGTTGAAATCGGACAAAATTGAAATTTTGACGTATTTCGGCGGCCATCTTAGAAATGGCGGCCATTTTGAATTTTTGCTTCGTAAAAAATATTTTCCTTATGTTGATCTAACTTCATACCAAGTTTCATTTGATTATTTCTAGCCATCTCAAAATAAAAGCTGGAACAAATTTTTTGCAAGAATAATAACAGCTAGATTTGCCGATGTCACCCCAGAATCCCCATTCGATCATTCCGCTTATTGCAACGTCAAAATCTGTCTAGAAATAAATGTTCGTTGAAATCGGACAACGTTGAAGTTTTGTCGTATTTTGGCGGTCATTTTGAAAATTTTAAATGCAGAAAATAAAACTTTTGATGGTGGTCGAATTTCATGCAAAGTTTCGAATCATTTCAAACTTCCAATCGTTTATGTTTTATCTGCACTGAAGAGACATAAGTTGTTGAAATGCTAATATGCAGAAAATAAATTCACAGTAACTTCGGTATTTAGTTATTCATCAAGCCATTTCAAAATAATCGCTCGGACAAAAAACATGATGAAGATTAATAAGAAAAACAAGCAATAGCCGATGCCCTCCCCCAGATCACCAATTTGATGATTCTCCCTTATTTGCAGCCTCAAAATCTACTCAATAATCAATTTTTGTTGAAATCCGACAATGTTGAAATTTCGACGTATCTTTGCGGTCATCTTGTAAATGGCAGCCATTTTGATTTTTTTTCGTAAAAACTCTTCTTCTATAATGTTGATTTAACTACATACCAAGTTTCAGTTGATTCCACACAGCTCTTTGGACAAAAATTATTGAAAAAATAATAAATAGAAGAAGAATAGTAATCAGAAGAAACGTAGAATAACAACATGCCACACCGATTACGTCTGGAGTGATATAATTGATTTTATTTTGCTATTGTGTGTATAGGAAAATACAGAATTACTCACAAAAATGTGATATTTTAAAGAACTTTCTGTGAAAATGCTTTTTTAACAAAAGAATAGCAGTGACAATCCCTTTTTACATCGAGGTGTTATTTATATTTATATCTTTTAAAGTATAGTTCTCTTTTGATAACATAATAACTCCTTGTACTTGTGACATTTTACCTGGTGTATTTTTATTTATGTCCACATTTTTTTTCAGTATTAGTCTGGTTGTTTATAGCATTGCTGACATCAGTGAAGATCTATCCTGTCCTTGCTTCTATAAGATGCAAGAGACTGTTAGTTGATCCCCTAATTGGATTCTTTTACTTAGGATATTCGTAAGTTAAACATACAGTTATTTTGTGTTGCATGATTTGTAATTTTAACTCATTTTCAGCTGACCTGGCTATTCTAGACTGAGCTTTTCCATCACTTTGCGTCATTCGTCCCTCGACAGTCATCCATCCGCCCGAAAACTTTTCATTCAAAGTTCGTCTCCTCTGACACCACTGGGCCAATTGAAACCCTGATCCCTAAGCTTGTTACACGAAATCCCCGATTACACAGATTCCCTAAAACATATAATATAATATATAATGAAAAGTGATGATTCTAAGAAAGGAAATAATAAACGAAAGGACGTTATGAACATAACTTTTTAACAAACATATTATGAGTTCATCAATTTTCTATGGCTACCTCTGACATTTTTTTTCTTTTTGTTAAGGGGGACTCTTAGTGTTTTGATATTAGCAATGTGTACATGTATTACCTAGATCATTTCATTTAAAAGGGAAACCCTGCCATTTTTTTTTAAATTGTGGTCGGCTATGGAAAATAATAGATGGTGGGGGTCTCAGTTATCACAGAAACCATACCACAAGACTGAAATCAAATTGGAACTTAATTTGAAAGAATCGTTCCCTTTGCATAATCATACCATGTAAAATGATGCATAACAGGTAACATCTACTATGGCTTAAAATTATAATTACATGCCACAAGAAAAAAAAATCATGAATAAGACAAAAGACAAACGTAAACAACCATAGGAACTCAGTACAATAGGACTTGGTACCGGCTCTAGCAAAGCCAGTGGTACGGTTAAACCGGTCTATGCGTACACAAACCTCCCCTTTATGTATTAAAGGGCATTTGCCTCATGTACATTAACTCGATATCCCTTTATTTGTACATTGATCACAAAAGTCTTTCGGGGGCTCAATTTAGAATTTGCATCTGGCATGTCTGCATCCAATCCAATGAAGTCTCTTATATGGAAAGAATGTTAAATTCTGGGATCTATTGGATATGTCTTTAATCTTTTCAGATCAGCCATGGTCCAGTTGAGCGATACAGGCTCTTGAGAGTCACTTGTTGTAAGTCTGAATAAATAAATGTCGGAGGATACCGTGAATTAAGTTGCTGCATATGGCCATTTCGACAACTTATGTTTCTTCAGTGCCGATCAAACTGAAACATTTTGAAAAACATAAACCAAAGAATTGGTAAAAGCTGTAAAGGAAAAAGATACTAAAAGAATCTAGATAGAAAAGTAAAAATCAGTAAAAGACAGAACTATGGGAGATACATGTACTCTTTAGTTTTAACAAAGCTCTCTTAAATGTAGGTAATTGATTTTTCTTAACTAACAATATCGAAGTTACTGTGGATTTAATTTCTGCATATGGCTATGTTGACAACCGATGTCTCACCCGTACACATCAAATCAAAATATTTGGAAAGTCATAAATCTAAACATGTGTAAAGCTGACAGAGAACATATTATCTACATTAAATTTAGTAGGTAGATCGATCGAAACCTATATATGGTGTGAGCATCCTTAACTGAGAAAAACGATAGTAGTATAACTAAGACCGAAGACACAAAGAATATCGTACCTACAAATATCAAAGTGCAGAGACATGGCATTATATCGAGACAGTCACTACAAATTACAAAAAAAAATAATAATAAAACAAACAAAACAAAAAACAAAAACAAAAAACAAAAACAAAAAACAAAAAAGATAAAGAATGAAAATAAAAATAATAAAATAAAAAAAAGAACAAGGAACAGCCGTTATGCACAGAAATAAAATCTAACATTCAGAACTTAGGTACGTAGGATGTGACACTCGTCACGTTTTTTGACTTTGTGTCAGATTTTCGAATTTCTCTGATTTTTATCCATTATTATGCATTAACATTTTTTTGCACACTGATCCCCACTTTTTAGTTCAAAATTTGATTCAATCCATCCCAAGAAGGCATCTGACAAAACATATGAAATTCCTTGTATTCCGTCTAAAAGTTCATATTCGCAATAAAATGTCAATGGAAAGTATAGAGAGGTTCGGTTTCCCGCCAAAATATCAAATGCATAAAACTCAAAATAGAGCACAATGATCTATCATAAAAATTTTCTATTGACAATATTCTAACGAACTGAACTATCAATATAAAATTCTTAAAATTTCCTTCTTGAGAAGAGAACAACCTTTAAACAATAGGCAAAAATATTTTGCTTATTATTTATTCACTTAATTAATTTTTATGGTTTTTATGTTTCAGGACTGGGATTTTCTCATACAACTTGTATCAACAAACAACCGTGAGTAAAGTCAAATTTAGATTAAAAAATAGCATACGTTTAGAACTTAGCGATCTTAACTTCAGTTATCAAATACAAATGAAAAATATCAAATTTCGGTCAGTTGAAAAAGACAGGGTTGAATAAAAATGTAAAAGATACAGCGTTAGAAATACATAATATGGTAAGTGGTATCACAGTAAGGTCTCAGCGTTTGAAGTTATCATGTCTATTACATTTCAGTTTGTGTCTGTTTCATTGCTACTGTTGCTGGACTGCTTTTGGACATGCCACGTTTTGAGCTTCCTGTACTATGCATTGCCGATACCAACAAAACTGTCTGTTTTAAGCATTTTATGGATTGAAAATAAAGACTACTTTAGATTATGATATATCTTACTGTTGGGACATCTGATGAACGAAAAGCGATGAGATCATTATCATAGTCGGACCAATAGATGCGATTCCAATAAGGAAAAATATGAGTGTAATAAAATCAATAATGGTTATTACTGATAATGACCTTTTCAACAGTCCCATATATTGTTTCAACTATGATGATGTTCTCAACGAGTCGCACTTGTTCGCAAGTGTTACAGTCCGAACGATTTTTATTAGAATTATTTTACCCACATCATACAGCTTACCAGCCAGCCACTGAATACACTGATCTACTTCAAGGTCACATTAATACATGTGATTCTAGTATATTATTTGTATTATTTAATTGAGGAGTTGGTTCTATACTAAGCAAAAACATTTAGCAAGTATTGGTATGAATAAAAAGAGTCTATTTTTAGGTTAGCAAATTCTAATTCACAGATTTGATTTTACATTTCTGAGATGGATTTGAGAACGACTAATCATTTGCATAACAACTGTCCATAGTTTCTGAATATTGCTTTCAACTTATGCAAACTCCATATACCTTTATTTATCCGACCCAAAAACGAATACATTGAAAAAAGGGGGATACGCAAAACATGTCAGAGTTTTCGTTTTAATGCAACGAAAGGAGACATAATGTTTTTTAACATAATTTAACTGGTTATGTAACGGTAATCATGAAGAGCTTCTTGATTTTTTTTTTTACAACAAATGAAAATCGCTTATTGGAAAAAGTCCATGATAATATTTGGACCAAAATCTGATTTGAATATCTTATACACCCTACCTGACAAAACGAAAAACAATTTAGGGTTTGATTAGAGCAAATACATATGTATCAGTAGTTTCTTGTTGAGATCAGATTCTTTCAGCAATTAAACATTTTTGTTCAAATTTATAACTGTTGAAAATGTGTTGCAAACTTTTTTGTTCAGTATATTATTTATAAAAAAGACAAGGTAATAATGGAGTTTTATGACTTGACTTTTTCTGCTTTTTTGCCTATTTCCACGAAAAAAAAAATTTACTAATATCAATCCGTTCAACCATTTTGTTGGAATAATGCAACTATTGCAAGCGTGTTTTGCCTAGAACTATTTGAGTTCTCAAATGGTATAAGAATGAAAGTTTTTTGCGAAACCAGAACATGGAATGTTAACTTAATCTATATGATGATATTTTAAATATTACCATTTTTACCATTGTTTAGTTGTACCAACAGTTCAAAGCAATAATAGTAGCATATATACCAACGCTTGTGTGCTATAGTGTTCTTCTGTGTTATTTCCTGTACAATGGTGTATATCATATGCTTGCCTTGATTCGTCATGATGTAACAGATTTTAGTACGGTATTAATTTATCTTTTTAGTTTCCATTGGTTGAATTCACAAGAGACATAACAAATTCTCTACCAATACATGTGGAAAAAGCAATGAAACAACGCTTTATTGTTGTTCTTCATCTTCAAGTCACCATGAAGCTTTCAACAATTAGCTTTTCTCATTATCACTGAGCACTTGTTAAAGTGGAATTTATTGCTTGATGTCGAGCAATGTTATATCCATGCTTTGCCTAACAGAAGACAACCACTAAATATTAAACAACCACTTATTGATTCAATTGCAAGAAACTGGGCAATAAAAAACAGTTAGATGTGGATAAAATCAGTAGGAGTTGAGAAAACAGAGATGTTTCAATCATGTTTATATTAAATGTATATATTCATATGAGCAGGTTGAAAAAATGTCAAAACTTTAATGTCAAAACTTACTTTCTTTATATTCGTATACTATCATATTCTTTATTTGTTTAATATTTGTTTGATGCAATAACGATGTAAATTTAACGTACTCCGTATTAAATAGATTTGAAAAACATAGTTATTATTAATATGTATTGGAATAATTAATCATGTTCTCCAAACGAATTTTTGGAGACATATTGTGTTTGCTCCGTTTCTTCGTATTTTTTTTCTCCGTTCTTCCGCTAGATTCTTGTTCACCCCATATCTCAGCTACTATTGACCAAACTTCATGAAACTTCACAGGAATGATAACCTCAATGAGTCAATTTGTTCGCAATTTTCAAAATATTCAAAATAGCCGCCGTTGCCATGGAAACAGAAAAGGGCAATGGATGAAATTTTACAGGAAGGTTGCATATCATGTGTTCAAATGATTTCATCCTCAGAATTTTCAAAATGACTTCCGTTGCCATGGAAACAGAAAAAGGTGGGGAAATTAAAAAAAAACTCGGAATTTGATAAAATTTTACATGATGGTTACCTGCCATGTGTACAAATGATTTTCAGCCTCAGAATTTCATATGGCTGACGTTGCCATGGAAATGGAAAAAAAGCAGGAAAATGAAAGTGCTCAGAATCCGATCAAAATTTACATGAAGGTTGCCTGGCCTGTGTACGAATGATTTTCAGCCTCATATTCTTAGCCGAGTTGCAACGAAGTTAAACTCGGCTATTGGTTTGGTGTTGCGGTTGGGCGGGCGTGCGTGCGTTCGTGCGAGCGGGCGGGCGTCAAACATTGGTTTCCGGATGATAACTCAAAAAGTTTACATCCAATTGAAATGAAACTGGATATATTGTTGGGTACCAGGAGGGATGAAACCCTATTGATTTTTGAGAAAGTAGGTCACAGGTCAAATTCACACTGAATGAAAATAGACTGAAAATTTCAGAGAAATGTGGTTTCCGGATGATGACTCAAAAAGTATACATTCTATTAAAGGTCAAGGTCCGAAAATAGACTGAAAATTTGAGAGAAATTTGGTTTCCGGATGATAACTCAAAAAAAATTTAAACCCTATTGAAATGAAACTCAGATATATTGTTAGGTAGCAGGAGGGAAGGAACCCTATCAATTTTGGAGAAAGTAGGTCAAAGGTCAAGGTAACGGTGACAGAAAATAGACTGAAAATTTGAGAAAAATTTGGTGTCCGGATGATAACTCAAAAAGTTTACACCCTATTGAAATTAGACTTGAATATATTGTTGGTTATTAGACGGGGAGGAACCCTGTTGATTTTGGAGAAAGTAGGTCAAAGGTCAAGGTCACGGTGACCGAAAATAGACTAAAAATTTCAGGACAATTTTGTTTCCGGATGATAACTCAAAAAGTTTACATCTAATTGAAAATGAAACTTAGATATGTTGTTGGATACCAGGAGGGGAGGGACCCTATAGATTTTGGAGAAAATGGGTCAAAAGTGAAGGTCACGGTGACCGAAAATAGACTGAAAATGAAAATTTGAGAAAAATTTGGTTTCCGGATGATAACTAAAAAATTTAACACCCTATTGAAATGAAACTTATATATTTTGTTGATTACCAGGAGGAGAGGAACCCTTTTGATTTTGGAGAAAGTAGGTCAAAAGTCAAAGTCACGGTGACCGAAAATAGACTGAAAATGAAAATTTGAGAAAAATTTGGTTTCCGGATGATAACTCAAAAAGTATACATTCTATTGAAATGAAACTTGAATATATTGTTGGATAGTAAAAGGAGAGGAACCCTATTGATTTTGGAGGAAGTAGATCAAAGGTCGAGGTCACGGTGACCGAAAATAGACCGAAAATTTGAGAAAAATTTGTTTTTCGGATGATAACTCGAATAGTTTACACCCTATTTAAATGAAACTTAGATATATTGTTGGGTATTAGAAGGGGAGGAACCCTATTGATTTTGGAGAAAGTAGGTCAAATGTCAAGGCCACGGTGACCGAAAATAGACTGAAAATTTGAGAAAAATTTGGTTTCCGGATGATAACTCAAAAAGTTTACACCCTATTGAAATGAAACTTGGATTTATTGTTGGAAACCAGGAGGGGAGGAACCCTATTGATTTTGGAGAAAGAAGGTCAAAGTTCAAGGTCACGGTGACCGAAAATAGGCTTAAAATTTCAAGACAATTTGGTTTTCGGATAACTTAAAAAGTTAACATCTAATTGAAATGAAACTTGGATATGTTGTTGGAAACCAGGAGGGGAGGGACCCTATTGATTTTGGAGAAAGTAGGTCAAAGGTCAAGGTCAGTGAAGATCACAGTGACCGAAAACAGATTTATATATTGAAATGTCAAGACATGAAACTAGAAAATAGATCTTCTTGAATTCTTAGAATTTTGAATATTAGGTAGGAAAGAAAATAAAAAGACATATTAGGGTCTTCAAATTAATTTGGTCACATAATATTTCAAGTTGCAACTTGGCTTGTGCACCCTGGTGCCATTTAGATTTTTCAAAATTGTTACCGGTTCCTTTGAAACTTAGAAATATAAGAAAATAAGAGGTGCTACGAATAGGATTCACAGTGTTCGTTTGGGAAACATCTGTAAATATTTATAAATAAAAGTCAAATTTGTTTTTCGAATCTATAGGTGATCGATAATAAAGTCACTTATCAACTTGGATATAGTATAGTTCAATCTAAAATCAAATACTTCATTCAACAATAGAGTGCATTCATTTATCGTCGAAAAAGGGGACTACTCCCGATGTCAAAATATCTCACAAAATTTGTTTATTCGCAAGAAATAACTGACTATAAGTTTTAATAAATAAATGAATAAATGATCAGCGATGATTTTGATACATAAAAGTTGTGCTGTATATTTCATTTGAACTGAATACGAGTCTATGTTTTTCGAAAATATTAAATACTATAATCTGGATGCTTTTAGACTAAACACAGATGTGCATCTAAGTATCAATCAACATATGTTAAGTGGTTGCTAAGAAAACCAGACCGAAAGTTTGAAACATCTGTGACTGGAGTAAAAAGGTAATATATTTGTAGTATTTGGAAATATTCATTTATATTGATTGACAAAACATCAACATTCATTTTGAGGGTATACCTCAATTTTAATTTTGTCGTTCCCCTGTCTTTGTAAGAAAACTAGAATAAACTTTGTTTCACATTTTCAATGGTCACTTTCGAATACGAATATGAAACTGTTTAGATATATTATAACATGAAAAACAGCCAATCAAAGATTGGGATCTCTCCCGCTACCCCTTTTTGGACTCTCTAACCTTATAAAAAAAGACAAGTGCTTCTTAAACTAAATTTCTTTCTGTTGAAACAGTCATTGTTACTGTAAAACACCAAAAAGATATGGTTGCTAGGTAGAATTTCAAAAAGTACAGATTTCTGAGAATTTTAGAAAATTTACCAAAAATTAGAATCCAAGATTTTTGCAACCTGACTGTTGAAAATCACCATTTTTACTATAAGAAATTGAAAAGGATATGTTTGCTAGGTAGAATTCCAAAACATAATGGGTCTTTGAGAGTTTCAGGAAATTTATCAAACTTAGAATCAAAGATTATTGCAATCTGACTATTGAAAATGATCATTGAAACTATAAGGCATCAAAAAAGATATGGTTGCTGGGTAAAATTCCAAAAAGTAATTGGGTTTTGAGAGTTTCAGAAAATTTACAAAATTAGAATAAGTTTTTTTTTGCACTCTGATTACTGAAAATGATCTTCACTACTGTAGGGAATTGAAAAAGATATGGTTGCTAGGTAGAATTCCAAAAAATAGTAGGTCTTTGAGAGTTTCAGGAGATTTACCAAAATTAGAATCAAAGATTTTTGCAATCTGACTATTGAAAATCATCACTGAAACTATAGGGCGTCAATAAAGATATGTTTGCTTGGTAAAATTCCAAAAAGTAATTGGTCTTTGAGAGTTTCAGGAAATTTACCAAAATTAGAATCAAAGATTCTTGCACCTGGCAGTTGAAATTCATCGTTATAACTCTAAATAATTAAAAAAGATATGGTTGCTAGGTAGAATTCCAAAAAATAATGGGTCTTTGAGATTTTCAGGAACTTAACCAAAATTTGAATCATATTTTTGAAATCCTAGTGTTCATACTAACTGATGACATTAAAAATTTGCTTAATTATAAAACGTCATGTTGGAATTTCAAAAATTATAAGTCTTTGACATTTTCAGGAAATTTACCAAATTTGGCACCGGAGTCTAAATTCTAAAAGCTTAGAACGGATTCAAAATGCAATTCCAATAATTCCTCATGAAAATATAGACCACAAAATCCATACATAAAGTTCCAGTCGTTCTGATAAGTACTGATTGTTTAACATTTTTTTTTGCCCCTTAAGAGAATGCCCCTAGGGGTCATACCAAAAGTCCGCTATCGTCAGTAAATGAGGTGCATATAATCGAACTTGCATTCAAGTTTTCAGCTTCCAAACATGAATACTTCTGAAGATTTCACTTATTGCTGGATATCTAGAAATACATTTTCGCTCATTTTACCGCCCTTAGGGCAAATTTCAAAATTCCGAAACCTTCGGCACAGACAACTTTTATAGTGTTACTTATACCCTTATTACAAGGTTTCTGTGATTTAAGGTGTAAGAAGAGTTCTAGCGGAATTGTGTTTTTCGTTTTTTGGACCCCCTAGAGGCCATGCCCTGAGGGATCATACCAAAGTTCCGACACCCTCTATGAAGTTGCTACATAATATGTGAGTCGATTCCCGAGTTTCAACTTTCTAGGCAAAATGGCCTTAGAAATTTCTCCAATTATTGGATATCGCGAAAATTCGTTTTCGCCCATAATTTGCCCCAAGGGCGTTTGACCTAAATTCCGAATCCACAGTGCTCTACTTCTGATCATACTCTAGTATGGTGCCAAGTTTCAAATTTTTATCTCTTATAGTTTCAGAGCTATCAGGGAGCATTACAAACGCACGTA
>MJUU01053491.1:0-18388 GCA_002080025.1 Modiolus philippinarum
CATGTGCCATAACGAGGCTAACTTTGTAATCGTTGATTACCTATGTTTGTAAATGATAACTTGATCTTTGTTATTACAGATTTTATAGTAAATTTCATTATGAATTTTTAGAATTCCAAAATTAAATTTCTATAATTCTCAAAATTTAGTTAGAACTTTTTTATCACAAATTTAAAAATGAGTTTGTGTTACCATGTTTTATTGTTACATGACAAGATTAAATTGTCCTTTAGTCTGGAGTTTAAAGTGTTTGATTTTGGTGACAGATGAATTGTTTTTTACTGACCATGTTAACATATCTTTTTTAGTGGACCATGGTATGCATTTATTTTGAAGCATTTATATATTGTTATTGTGTTGTTTTAACATGTTTAAGAGTAATAACTTTTGGTGCTATTTCATAAACATAGGATTAGTTGAATGGACTTTTTAACATGTTTAATATCATGCTGGATCTTTTTGAAATTTTAAGATATTATCACAAATACAAAAAATTGAAGTACCAATATTAGAGCCTGCAGTTGTGTTTCCTGGAAGCAGGATTGCATTAAAAATCACATTTTAAGGCCAGTTTTGTGTGTCAAATAATGGAAACTAAGTTCTCATTATTGTGTCACCTGCGTTCACACAGTGGCAACATATAGAGATCACTAATTATTGTCTTGCGTCCTTGTCAGCATTACTAAAATTTCTGTCACATGTTTCTCAGGAACTGTGTATTGGAGCTTATGGAGTATCAGTATGGGGACATGTACTGTTTAACAGAGTTTGGGATCTCTCGCATGCCCACTTTTTAAGTTCTGTGTATCTTTTATAAAATTTCAAATAAATGTCTTGTAGGGAAAGATTTTTATCTAGGGACATATCTGCTTAAAGATGAGGTAGTTGAACATTCATTTAACTTTTAGATTTGATTTTTAGATGATTTTTTTAGGGGGGAGAGTTGGGTTTAGACATTTATAGCACAATGATTAATTTAAAATACATAATCAATTATTTGGTAACTGGTGTTGAAATTTAATTTCAATATCAAAAGTTTTAATGGCAAGATTTTCTTTCTTGAAGAGATGACAATTTTATCCGTCCATCTTTTTTCTGCTAAAGTTTTTTACCCACATCCATTTTAATGGAATAGCCCTGAGCTTAAATATGAAGAATTAAATCTTTTTTAGATGCCTTCTTTTTTCTGTTTGACTTGAATGTACGTGATGCATGTGATTAGACTTGCCAGTAAATTGAAGTTGATAAGATGAATTTTAAACTAATAACTTATTGCTTTTTGATAGATGAAGCTATTTTAGATACCGTAGAAAGGCATGTATTATCCGCACATTTTTACCCTAAAAAGGATTTAGGGGTTTGGAGATGCAGATTATACAACCCGATATGACTTGAGGATTTAGCCAAAATCCTTGAAGATCGATTGTAAGTCCCTGTTCAAACCAAACAGACTGTTCTTAACATTGTGGATCTAATTAAATATGATGGTGTGAATTGCAAAGTGCCTTACAGTTATAAAAAATGGGTCTTTCCTCCAAAAAATGCAATTTTGGTGTCAGAACACGAATATTTTCGTTAGACAGTTAGCTGCCATTACTGTCAACAAACCACGTGATCGGTAAAGTGTTGATTATGTGACAATAAGCTATTTATATCATATTGCCTCTGACAACAATTAACGTGCCAAAGATGCAAAATTATAGGATTAAGCGGCTTATTATTACATTCCACTACAGTTTAAAGGGAATGAAAGATTTAGAAACATGTAATTAAATGTTAAACATACACGGATATGACGGTCCGCACTGAATCCGTTCCGATTTTTCCATGGAAGATGAACTTCCTGATTGATGAACCGATGTTATTTTTCTTCAAATCTTGTCGTGTTTGAGCCTTTTTATCATTAAATACTTTAAGAAAAGGCTTCAGATATAGTAAATAAAAACTTGTGCAGTTGATAAACTATGAAAATACCGATTTACAGGTACAAAATAACTACGATCATACCGATCTCCACGCATTTGTAGGTTTAGGTCCCAGCGTACTAAAAGTTTTTTCCCTGGAATATAAGGTCAAAAAAGGGCCTGTGGATTATACACAAATGCGGATAATACATGGCTTTTTAGGGTATTTATTTTACCTTTTAAGTTACAAAACAGAATTTTGTATTTTTCTGTACTCTTTCAGAAGAGCAACTTATTGAAATTATACATCTATATAGAAGTACAAGCCTTTTTCTAACAATATGTTGAATATAGTTTGTACTATGGCAACATTTTCGTTGTTTGTATTGAGATTTATGGAAAGTAAATGTGGGTAGATATGGTACTAATGATCACTAATAGTAAAAATTGGTTGTATACATTTGTATTTTCTGAAAAATGAAGTTTATTTTCAGCTAATTTTCATAAGAAATATATTAGGTTGTGAAATGTTTTGAAATAACTGGATCTGTATGGAAATTAACATTTTAATGCATACATGTATATAATGCAAATTTTGGTTGGATGACGTTGGAATTTTCAGGGTAAAAGCCATGTATCAAGATTTTAATTAAAGTACAGTATTAGGGCTGTTCCAGCAAAACATACATGGGAAGAGGGGAAGGCACTTTAAATTGTCATGACCACCCATAGATGCAAATTAGGATTTTTTTTATTTGCTCATGAATTCAGACTTGAATAATAACACCCATCCATAGCAGCAATTTGAAAGTGCCTTTCCCCGGTCCCATGTATGTTTTGCTGGAACAGCTCTTAGTAATTTCATGGTACAGGCACAAATTTTCATCTGGTTTTGAAAATTGTTTTGAATGAATTATAATATAGGGTTTGCATTGGATTAGGATATCTGTGCTGTATTTTATGAGCTTAGATTAGATTTCACTCTCACATATATTTGATTTGCTAAAGTAAACTACAATTTATCCCTTCAGATCGTAAAATGCAACAAATAATTTTGTAGACTTGGAAAATCATTTGATAGGTCAAAATTAGTGTTTGGAATTGGCTTGAACATGATAATTGATTAATCAAAATAATTAGATGCCACCTTCTATTCGTTCATTTTTACAAACTTACTAAGCATATAAATATCATGTGTTTTTGCTTAAAACTGAAGTATTTCCATGCAACAATGGATGCCGCCATCATAACCTTGCCGAATCTCTGTCAAAGAAATGCTTTACATCAATCCTGTAGTGTAACTTGCAAACATTTCATAGACATTGTGTGTAAATACATGCAGAGGTCAGAAAACTACATTTATTATCTGGATTTTTTTATAATCGATGTTGGGAAATAATGATCGGCTGTCGCGGAAAATATAATCATCGATCGATTTTCGACTAAAATCGATAAACGGAACATCACTAGTCCAAATTTTCTGTAATTGATAGTTGCTTGTCGTTAAGAGAGGCTATACAAATGTCCTATTTTGAATTTTTTTTCTTGTAAGTCAAATACAGATTTACTACTTATATTTGTTTTCATTGGCATGAAGTTAGCAAAACATTTGTTTCTACTTATTTATTATTTTTATCATCAAATTTGCTCTTGAAATATGAAATAAATTTGAAAAAGACAGAGATGAATGTTTGATACATTGGATTTTTCTCAATTTAATTTAGATTTCATATGAAGAATCACATTTGAATTTTAATTGAAGGGAGATGATTCCTAGTATTTAAATGTTTTGCACAGATATCATTTAAGTGCAGAAAATTATTTGAATTCTAATTTTTTTTTAAACCATGCAGAAGTGTTGTTTTATTTATAGATCTTGGGTTTAGGTTCGGTTGCACAATTTCAATATAAAAAAAAATACACTTAGATAATTTGAAACATGGAAGAATGCTTTCAGACTCTACCTGTATAATAGAAGTTTATCTTAAAACTATCCCTTAATGTATGAATAGGGAATTTTAATGTCATTGTGTGATTGTAATACCAACAAAACTATTCATCAAATTATTAACAGGGTTAAGAATATCCGAAATCTAATTCTCAAAAAGCATGACATATCCATATTGTATTTTATATTACAAGGGTCCCTCATGGGAGTCTTTTAAAGTGCTAGTTACATGTGTAATAATAATATGATGTAAAATTAGAATAGATTGCAGTATTTTGCTTTTATTTATTATTATTACAAATTTTATTTTTAGATTATAGATTTTACAGAGATGATTGTTTTCTTGAAAAAAATTTCTATAATATTTAGCTCACCTGGCCAAAGGCCATGTGAGCTTTTGCCATCACTCGGCGTCTGTAGTCCGTCCCTCCGTCCGTTAACTTTTATTCAAAGATCTTCTCCTCTGAAACTACTTGGCTAATACTAACCAAACTTGGCCTCAATCATCACCAGGGTATGCTCTCTCAGGTTTGTGATTTTTATGTCAATAGACCAAATAACATGGCTGCTGTTGCTAAAAATAGAACATAGGGGTAAATTGCTGTTTTTTTTTCAAATTTCTCGAAAACCATTACAGATATCAGAAATCTGACATGGGGGTAAAAATGATCAGCATGATGAGATCTACCTGCCCTGCAATTTTGAAGAATATCCGATAACCCGTCTTGGAGTTATTGCCCCTTTACTGTAAATTTTTTTTTGGGTTACTTTTAGTCTTATATATTGAAAATGGTAGAAGATAGAAGTGAAGTTTAAATTACAAAAATGGTCAGCATAGTAAGATCTACATTTCTTGCAAGTTTGAAGAAAATCTGATGACCCACATAGGAGTTATGGCCCCTTTTTCTTTGAATTTTCACGATTTTATAACATTTTTACTTTTATTTCAAAAACTGTTTGAGATGGAGGTTAAATGTGAATTACAAAAGTGTTGAGCTTTTCCAGGATTACAACTTCTACATATGTCCAGCAGATTAGCATCTCATCCAAGATGGCCACCACTAGGGGACATAGTTTAACATAGGACCCTATGGGAAATGCATTCAAAGATCTTCTCCTCTGAAACCACTGAGCCAATATGGACAAAATTTTGTCACAATAGCCCTCAGGTGGTCCCCTTTAAAGTTTGTGATTTTTGTGGTTGTTCCTCATCCAAGATGGCCACCAGCGTGGAACATAGTTTAACATAGGGACCCTATGGGAAATACATTCAAAGGTCTTTTCTCCTGAAACCACTATATAAGACAATAGGAACCAAACTTGGATACAATTGTCCTTGGCTGGTCCCCTTGAAAGAGGGTTTGTGAGGTGGCTGCCAGCAGAGAACATAGTTTAACATAGGGACCCTATTGGAAATGCATCCAAAGATTTTCTCCTCTGGAATTACCAAGCCAAATTCAACCAAACTTGGTCCCAATAGTCCTTGGCTTGTCCCCTTCAAAGTTTGTGATTTTGATGTTCGTACCTCATCCAAGATGGCCGCCAGCGTGGAACATAGTTTAATATAGTGACCCTATGGGAAGTGCATTCAAATGTCTTCTCCTCTGAACCTACTGAGCCAATTGGAACCAAACTTGGTTACGATTGTCTTTGGGTGTTCCCTTTCAAAGTTTGTAATTTTTATGTTTGTAACTCATCCAAGATTAAAAATGTAACATCTGGTGAACTGACTTATAGTATGAATGGGTGGTCTCTTAGTGACAATGAATAAAACCAATCACCAGGTGAGTGATACAGGCTCATGTGAGCCTCTAGTTATCTTTTATTTGGATTTTTTATTGTCTTCAAATATGGTTTTTTTTGTATAAGGCTTACAAACAGAATCATTTTCACCTGTTTCATGCCCAGTATAAATATATTTCAATTGTGAGGGCACTACATGTTTTAAATGACATGAATCAAATACAGTTGAACTTTGATGGCTAAAACAACAATGGCTAGAACACCATGGATGTCTTGAACCCTTTGTTTTGTTTACACATAGGTTGACCTTGATAGCTCGAAACTGTTTTCATAGGTCCCTTTTGTGGTCAAGCTGTAAAAGTTCGACTGTAGCTAAAATTTATTTCTCAGTATGAAATTTTCCAAAGATTCCCAAACACAAATAGTGCTGTGTTTTCATTCAGCAAAGAAAAAACGAAAAACACAGTTATTTGCTCACTTCGGTATTTAGTTATTTGCTGAAAAGGAAATAAGCCGCACAAGTATGTTACTACAAACAAGATAATCAATTTTATTGCAACATGTCCATCATTTCTTGTATCGTTTCCTTGAACAGTTGTGTTTGGTCTCCTACTGTTGTTATTGCCTTAGAACTCTTGTGAAATTGGAGGCAGAAATGATTGCCTGAGACACCAGTAAGTGTGAATGACTGAATTCTTGACCTAATGAATAATTATATAAGTTCTAAAAAAACAAACTATTTTTGGAATTGTGCTTTTTAATTTTCTTGCATAACCAAAGTTACTATGGTACCTTTTGATTGACGAAAAACATTTACTAGGAGTTCCACAGATAGATTAAATATAAATCGGCTTTAGCTCAACAGTGTTAAATTAATCAGTGATTCCCACTGGATGTATTGATGTATTGATTTTTTTTTTTGGAGTAATTAAGGAACTTTCTCTGTGACAATGATGAAATCGAAATTCTTGCATTCTTACTGTGTCCACTGACCTTACTTTGTCAAAGCATATTACCGGTACTCGTTTTGTTTTTATACTTTCCGATACAATCCCTGGTTAATAATCAAAGCTCCATTCTTATGGTACAATATCAACTAGATGAATTATTTTTATTGCCTTTTGACATAAAAATGACTGAGCAAAGGAATGAACACATTATTATTTCATGCATATTCATAAGGAAAGCAAAAGAATCTGTTTTGTATAATTACATTGTATGATCTTACTGCTAACATATCAGCATTTGTGAAGAATTTCAATCAAAATATGTTTTATATTGTGAAATTTAATATTTATTCTATTTCAAGTATTGTATTTCTTATTCAAGGTTTAAATTGATATATATATATATATATATATATATATATATATAAGAGATAAAATGAATTGTTATAAAATGGAATATATCTTGAATACATGTGAATTAATGAAAAAAAAAATCTAGCACTGTTAACAGCTTAATTTTCGTGGCATTTTTTTTTTGTTGTTTTTTTTTTTGTTTTGGCCATTTTTGCATAGTTGAACCACGAAAATAAAATGGGTCAAAGACTAAAATGGCCGGGTTGCGTTCTGGTGCTTCTGGCTGTAAAATGTTGTTTTATAGGTTCCCTAATGGGTCTGTGTAAAGAACATGTTGAAAATATTGATAAAGAAAGACTAAGTTAAAAGGTCTGGAAAAACAGGAAAATATATTGGAAATAATTCCATAACGTCAGGTGCACATTTTCAAAATATATAGAATCATTCTGTGAAGTTTCAAAGGTCAGAGATGAAAACTGTAGGAGGAGTTGATTTCACAAAATAGGTACCCTTTGATGAAAATGTCGATAAAAAATGACTTAGTTCCAAAGTTTGTAAAAATAGGAAAAAATTTTCAAAATAATTCCAAAAAGGAAGGTGCACATCTACAATATATATATACATTTTTATGAAGTATAAAAAATGTAGGTTGAAAACTGTAGAAGGAGTTGATTTCACAAAATCAGTATCCCATTTTCCCCGCCGGCCGTGAAATCAAGACTTGGCGAAGTGCAAAAATTTCCCCATTTACAAGTTACAGTACTGAGAAATCAATTCACTTGGTATCTACATTTGCACTACATAAACCCTTTCACGATAATCTACAGAGATATCATTTTCTGGCAAGAATTTAATGGATATCTTCAATATTAGGGGAGAGCTACATGAAAGGAATCTTTCATGGATTGAGATGATGAGTTTTTAAGAGAAATGTATGTGCATAATTAATTCCTGACAAAAACAAATAGCTCCAACAGCAAAAAACGATAGCTCGAAAGGTATTGATAAAGGTCAATTGCAGATCTAATATCAAAGAAGTAAAATGGATTTTTACACTGTTTTGCTTTTTTTACAATTTTGGTAAGTGTTTTGCTCATTTGAAAGGTATTGTCTTTTTAAACTATGAATTCTAACATGGCTCTAGTTAATCGTCAACCAGTATAATACTCGATAACCATATATTTCGCACATGCGTAAATGGAATCGGAATACAAGTAAACGGGATGAAAAACAACAATGTATTTAATTTTGTTCGTCTTAGTTTTTGAAGGAAATAAAGGTCAAGAACAGTTTTGAACTAAATCATGCCATTGAGATACGTAAATGTGTATTGTTTTGCTTATGATTTGAATTTTGAACTTGCATCTGTTTGAAAACGTCAGATTGTGTATTGTGACGTCATAAACAAAGACAGCAATGGAGTCGGGAAATCCGCCTTCTCTTAGGTCGCTTCAGAATGGAAAATTCAATTTTCTGCTATATTAGAATCGAAATAATTCATGGCAGGTATATGGTTATTGTCATTTAACCATGGGCTGGGCCTTTATATTCGTAAATTTAACCCCTCGCTAACGCTCTGGGTTAAATTCGAATATAAAGACCCAGCCCATGGTTAAATGACAATTCTAATATGGCTTCCTGTATTAGCTTTGTAAATAGAGTCATGTTATAATATCAATATAACACTCTTAGCACATGCGCAAAAGATGCATAGTTTCTGTTGCATATTTTGAATCTATTTTTCATTTTAACTGTCAAAATCATCTACCATCCACTAACAACTTTTTTAATTTAATTTGTTTCCGAAATTCATTATGGAATTTTTTTACTTGAAAAGGCAATGTTCGGGACAAACTTTAATTTTCCTACTTGTGACGTCACAAATAACATCGTAATGTCCGGTTCGTAAGCAGCGTCGGTGGGAAAGTTTGAATGGAGATTAATGGGACTTGAGGCATTTTCTACAGTTAAATAAGCAATTTCATCAAACGAAAGTAAGTTTTTGTTGTATTTGCGGAAAGTTTTTTGTCCGTGTATTTGTTTATCAAAATCAAAATGTTACGGAACCATTAGATAGTCGCTGCTCGCTTCGGGTATAAAATGGGTGAAATTTCCATATCAGAATCGAAATAAATCATACCCGCCAAATACTATATTGTCATTATAACATGGGCTTTCGTTGTTTTTGCATATTTTACCCCTCGCTAACGCTCGGGATAAAATATTTGCAAAAACAACTCAAGCCCATGTTATAATGACAATATAGTATGGCGGCCATGTTTTATTTCTTAATAACCATATACCTGCCATGAATTATTTCTTAATTAGATACATCAGCAAATTTGTAACAAGGGAAGACAATTTCATTATTCATTAAGCCTTTGTATTAATTATGCCAATTCTTACTGATAGATTGATTTTAATGGAATCTATTATCACATAACTCTGGCAAAATGCAGGAAATTTCTCAAGCCGAATGAATTTTTTAGACAAATTAAAATTATGTATAGTATCTAAATATTTATTATTTTGTATATTTATATTGTAAATATTGTTTTATTTATGTGCATTTGTTATTAAGCCAGTAGATGTCACTTTTATGCAGATAAAATTGTCAAAAACTAAACTGTTTTTATTTATTTATGTAAATTTTTTAACTCTCCTGGCCAAAGGCTATGCGAGCTTTTGCCATCACTCGGCGTCCGTCGTCTGTCTTCTTTTACATTTTAATCTTCTTCACTGGAAGGACTGAAACCAAACTTGGCTCAATTGTTCATTGGCATTTGGGGATTTTCAAAATTTTCGTATTTTTAGCTCATCTGGCCAAAGGCCATGTGAGCTTTTGCCATCACTAGGCGTCCGTCGTCCGTCCGTCCGTCCGTTAACTTTAATTCAAAGATCTTCTCTGAAACTACTGGGCCAATACTAACCAAACTTGGCCTGAATCATCACCAGGGTATCACTTTCAAGTTTGTGATTTTTATGTCCGTACACACCAGGGTATGCACTTACAAGTTTGTGATTTTTATGTCCGTACACCAAACAACATGGCCGCTGTTACTAAAAATAGAACATAGGGGTAAATTGCTGTTTTTTGCAAATTACTCAAAAACCATTACAGATATCAAACATCTGATGGGGTAAAAATGATGAGCATGATGAGATCTACCCACTGTGCAATTTTGAAGAATATCTGAAAACCCGTTTGGGAGTTATAGCCCTTTTTCCTTAACATTGTAAAATTTTTGCATTTTTTATTTTTTATTTCAAAAAGTGTAACTGAAATAGAGGTCAAGTGTAAATTGCAAAAATATTCAGTATATCAAGATCTACCCACCCTGAAATTTTTAAGAAAATCAATAAACCCTTGTAGGAGTTATTGCCCTTTTTTCACCGAATTTTTAAAATTTTGTATTTTTCGTCTTTTATTTCCAAAACTATAGAAGATGAAGATTAAGTGTAACATGATGAAATGCTTGCCATGCTGTGGTGACTACTAAACTGGTGTTGAAAATAGTTTGTTGACCGCCATTTTCAAAATGGCCGCCAAAAAAGGCAGGAAAATTCAACATTGTCCGATTTCAATGAAATTTGGTTTCCAAATAGATATTGATGTTGTGACTTCAAAACCTGTGTTGAAAATTGTTCCTTGACCGCCATTTTTAGCTCACCTGGCCAAAGGCCATGTGAGCTTTTGCCATCACTCGGCGTTCGTCGTCCGTCCGTCCGTCCGCGTTAACTTTTATTCAAATCTTCTCCTCTGAAACTTCTGGGCCAATACTAACGAAACTTTGCCTGAATCATCACCAGGATATGCTCTTTCAAGTTTGTGATTTTTATGACTGTAGACCAAACAACATGGCTGCTGTTACTAAAAATAGAACATAGTGGTAAATTGCAGTTTTTTGCACATTACAGATATCAAAATTCTGACGAGGCAAAAATGATCAGCATGATGAGATCTACCTGCCCTGCAATTTTGAAGAATATCCATTTACCCGTCTTTGAGTTATTGCCCCTTTTCCGTAAAAATTTCAGTTTTTCGTTACTTTTAGTCTTATATACAGTAGAACTTCGATGGTTCGAACTGCAGTAACTCGAACACCATAGATGCCTCGAACCTTTTTTGTGGTCCCTTTGTTCTCGAACTGTTTTCATCAGTTTCTTGGGTGTTCGAGCCATCGAAGTTCAACTGTATGGAAAAAGGTAGAAGATAGAAGTGAAGTTTATATCAAAAAATGGTAAGCATAGTAAGATCTACATGTCCTGCAATTTTGAGGAAAATCTGACAACCCACATAGGAGTTATTGCTGCTTTTTCTTTGAATTTTCACGATTTTTTAACGCTTTTACTTTCATTTCAAAAACTGTTTGAGATAAAGGTTAAATGTGAATTGCAAAAGTGATGAGGTTTTCCAGAACTACAATTTCTACATATGTCCAGCAGGTTCGCATCTCATCCAAGATGGCTGCCAACGGGGAAAATAGTTTAACATAGGACCCTATGGGAAATGCATTCAAAGATCTTCTCCTCTGAAACCACTCAGCCTATGGGGACCAAATTTTGTCACAGTAGTCTTTGGATGGTCCCCTTTAAAGTTTGTGATTTTTATGTTCGTACTTCATCCAAGATGGTCACCAGCACAGGACATAGTTTAACATAGGACCCTATGGCAAAAGTATTCAAAGATCTTCTCTGAAACTATCAAGTCAAACTGAATCAAACTTGGTCACAATAGTCCTTGGGTGGTCCCCTTTAAAGTTTGTGATTTTTACGTTCGTACCTCATCCAAGATGGCTGCCAGCATGGAGCACAGTTTAACATAGGGACCCTATGGGAAATGCATTCAAACGTCTTCTTCTCTGAACCCAGTGAGCCAATTGGAACCAAACTTGGTTACAATAGTCTTTAGATGTTTCCCTTCAAAGTTTTTGATTTTTATGTTCATACCTCATTTAAGATGGCTGCCAGCAGGGAACATAGTTTAACATAGGGACTCTTATGGGAAATGCATTCAAATGTCTTCTCCTCTGAACCTACTGAGCCAATTGGAACCAAACTTGGTTTGGTTACAATTGTCTTTGGGTGATCCCTTCCAAAGTTTGTGATTTTTAGTTTGTACCTCATCCAAGAATGAAAATGTAACATCTGGTGAACTGATTTATAGTATGAATGGGTGGTCTATTGGTGACAATGAATAAAACCAGTCACCAGGTGAGCGATACAGGCTCATGTGAGCCTCTAGTTTGTCATTTATTTCCAAAACTATAAAAGGTAAAGGTCAAGTGTTAATTGATAAAATTTTTTCTATGTCAAGATTTACCTACCCTTAAATTTTGAAACCAAAAATTCCAAAATCCACATAGGAGTTATTGCTCTTTAATCACTAAAATTTTACAATTGTTTTAAGTTTTTCCTCTTCTATTTCCAAAACTATAACAGATAAAGGTTAAGTGCAAGATCTACATACCCTGCAATTTTGAAGGAAATTCGGAAACCAATTTAGGAGTTATTGCCCTTTAATCAAAAAAAATTTCTGTTTTTAATATTTGTCTTTTATTGTCAAAACTATAAAAGATAGAGGTCAAATGTAAATTGATAAAATGTTTGTCATGATGTGGCAACCTCACATGGGCAACCTCAAAACCAGTGGTGAAAATTGAATTTTGGCAGCCAAAAAAGGGGGAAAATTCAACATTGTTAGATTTCAATGAAATTTGGTTTCCAAATAGAAATTGATGTTGCGACTTCAAAACTGGTGATGAAAATTGTTTCTTGACCACTAATTCTAAAATGGATCCCAAAAAAGCGGGAAAATTCAATGTTGTCGGATTGCAATAAAATTTGGTTTTTAAATAGAGATTGATGTTGCGACTTCATAACTGGGGTTGAAAATTGTTTGTAGACCACCATATTCAAAATGGCCACAAAAAAAGGCGGGAAAATTCAACATTGTCCGATTTCAATGAAAATTTGGTATCCAAATAGATATTAATGTTGTGACTTCAAAACCGGTGTCAGAAATTGATTGTCAACCATCATTTTCAAAATGGCAGCCAAATAAGGCAGGAAAACTCAACATTGTCTAATTTCAATGAAATTTATATTCCAAATAGATACTGGTGTCTCTAAAACCAGTGTCAGAAGCAGCAAAGTTATATGTCATAGATGTGGCTATCAGCAGTATCCAAAGTTAGTACAGTTATGTTCTTAAGATAAAATAAATGACATTGATAAGAGAAAGTAACTTTTATGTCTTTAGCAACAATGTTATTTTCGAAACATTTCATAGTACCCGGTAATTATAGATTTAAAGATTCAAAAGATCTTTTGTTCACACTATATTTTTGACAAATCATAGTCAAAACGTGGTGGAACATGGTGATCAATACCTTGCAATAATTTGCTCTTCCAAGTTAGTGATTTTGGTGCCAATCAAAATTCCAAGATGACTACCATGGATGGTCTTGGTGTGACTTTGAAAAAAAGAAAATAAAACTTTTTCTTCTAACCTAGATTAAACAGTTGTTTTATTTATTAAGCATCCACCAAGACATTCATCATGTTAAATGTTAGTAATTTAGTGCACGTTGTGGAAAAAAAGTTTCTGCACATTTATCTTAAAATTTCATGAATAAAACCAGTAGCAATACAGGCTCATGTGAGCCTCTAGATGGTTGTTGCGATGGGCCATAACATCACTTAGGGTATACATTTAATTTTTAGTGATCTAGAAAGCGCGGGAATTTGGATTAATGGCAGTAGAATACTGAAGGAACAAATGTTGTGGTTATTGGGTCTGTAAGTCTTGTTCAATTTTGGAACTTCCAGGTACATAAATTGTACCCGGAAGTTGAACTTTTATCAAAAACGTATGACGTTTCAAGCAAAAAAATTGGACGTCATAATGCTGCAACGTCATTTTTTGGCGGGAAACGTTTTCAAATTGTAATTCTATCGTGTTTTCTCGGTATCACATGACGAGACTTACAGGCCCTATCACAAAAATCAAAATTCAGAGACTTTGTAAAAACGAGAATACAAAAAAAAAACACATACACACAAAAAAAACAACAAAAAACAAAGACATGAGACAGCTGCAAGGCAAAGAAGTTAAACATATGTCTGTCTCTTCGTCAAGTCACTTTCAGCATTCAGCTATATAATGGTGATAACTAGTTAAAGTGATATTTAAAGCTTCAGGACTTGTTGTTCTACCTCAATTAGCTATATTACAAACAAGTAAAATGTACCCATTTTTAACCAGGCTACATGACCTGACCTCAAACTTATAGACATAAGTTGTTGACCAAGTTTAATAATGAGGAAATTGGTTCTGTAGTTATGTCCTTTTAGGGTTCTAATTTTTGTACATTTTGTGGATTCTAACCAATAACCATTACCGGTACTTGGTGGTTATAACCTGTTTTGGTAAAATATCGCGCGACGTTTGGACACTATAGTCCACTTTAAAACCGATGTTGATTCCTTGTCCAAGATTGCAGCCAGTGAGGAGATAGTTAACTTTGGACCTTATGGGACATACATTCCAGAATTTTCTCTGAAACTTCTAGGCCAATTGGAACTGGAAACAGTCACAATAGTTATCTTGTGATCCCTTTTGAAGGCTGTTTATATTATTCAAAGCATGTCAGAGACTAAAACAAATGAATGTACAGGACACCGTTTCCTATAAGTTGGTTTAAAATTCAAAAGATGCAGTCACGATCTCAATGATTACTTATAGAAGAAAATGACACATCTCATTCTGCCTTGGTGACAAAATTCTTTTATCATTATCAATCCATTGTTTTAATTCCATATATTGATACATCTGTCAGGGGCCGAAATCACACATGAAAAAGCCCTGTAGGAATTCCTGGATTGTAACAACTGCTTGCCACCAACATTTTTTTTATTCCTGTATTTGAAGACTTCATATTAGCTTTATTCCCCACACGTCTTTGCATAGTTTACAAATGATTCTTTTCAAGATATGTATTGAAATTAAATAGAAAAAAGGTCTACCCTGAAGCCTGATGCACATATATCACCACCTTACCCTCAACTCTTTTATGCGCAAAAATATTTAATATTTTACTAAAGGATATGGAGTAAATGAACATGAGACCATAACACATATGTTAATTCCAGCTGCAATAAATTTTGTTAAGCTGTATGGATTGAATGGACACTGATTGAATTGATGCTTCTGAAAACTTAAACTCATTCTCCCTCAGGTGTTATGAATACATATATCAGTCATGCATCAGAAGACAGGGGAAGATAGGATTTCAGAAAGGGGCGTAAATCCTGAAAATTGTATGATTTGTTTACGTTTTTTATTAAAAAAAACTATAAATATTTCACTTCATCGTTCGTAAAAATTTGTTTAAGTACATGTATACAGATAGTTTAATAAAAAAAAAACTCGCATAGTATTTCTTTGGCGGTGCCGAAAAGGGGGACCACCGAAACCCGTCCCTGGAATAAAAGAAGAAAGTGAAGTGACAGACTAGACTGTTTGGGAACAATACAAGTGATCATACCAAAGCTTCAGATCAAATATCAAATTATTGATACCACAAGCCAAAAACTTTCAATATATCGGTTAGCGAAAAGGGGATAAACAAAAACATCTGCATACATGAAGAATCTGAGTGGTCGGCGTAAAAGGGTAAGACACGGTACAACTCGCTATACCAAAAAGCAATCCCCTCTTTGAATTCCAACATACGCAGATTGTGTATCTCTATTTCGAAGTTATCGAAGTTCTTTACATTTAAGGTGTCTGCAGGGTATCAATTTCCTATTAAAGTATTTTATGAGATTTTTTGTGTAGAGACATAATTGTATTATTGTTCCAAATGTGAATTTGGGGGTCACCGTGCATTTAAGCGCAAAAAATGAAATTGAAAATTTCAGGATTTTACATAGTAATGATAAGGAAAGGATAGCTTGAAAAATCTATTATAAATTTTGTTCATACTTTGCATTTGTTTTGAAATCATTATATATTACATATACAAAAATAAAAATAAGGGGTCACCGTGGAAATAAGAGACCTAAATTGCGAAATGTTAATTACTCTAGTGATATCTATGTTAAATTCTTTTATCAAATTATCTCCCTTGTATAATTTCTGTGTTCTGTAAATCCAGCTCCAGATTTAAAGCTTGTGTGTTTTATTTCACTTTTTTGTAATGGAAATGTTGTAAATAAAGTGATTATGAATAATAATTTTTAGTACTTTGGAACTTTCTTGACATTTTAAATAACTATTTTGTTAATTTTTTAATGAATGAAACCTAAATGAACAAGTATCAGATAAAAATGGCGGAAAAATACCACTGAGACACCTTAAGCAAGACATGATTCATCTCGAAGAGACATCGTCATGCAATTTTCCCCACTTGTAATGTAAAAAGAAACAGTTCCCGTTGATTACCTTCATAAGAAATAGTTCAAAGAGTCAACAGTTCAGAGGCCCAAATAGCCCGGGGGTCTATCGGTCCAGAAATCTTTTGTTCCTAAGTCTTATCAACTGCACATGTTTTAATATTTAACTTTTCATAGGGGACAACAACGAGAGGAAAATATTACTGGGCAAAATAAGCTAAAAACAAAAACTACTTCGTACGATATATTGTTACTAATTTGTTATTGTGTCAGCTAAAAGTGTAAAACAAGAGGCCACCAAACCAAGAGCCTATATCGCTCTCTTAGACCAAGGTCTTAAGATAATCAAACTTATCATATGATATGTTGAATCATGTTGCCCATTTCCTACCACATAGTGTGTGTTATAAGCATAATCGCCTTCTTTTTTGAACCAAGTTTGGTTCCAATGGGTCAAATGGTTTCAGAGGTGTTTCCATATTATATGAGACACTAATTAAGTTGTGTTAGTTTAGAACGTTAATTCTTAAAGACTTCATCACAAATATTTATGAAAATTTCACAGCATTGAAATGAAATTTGTACATAATTGCTAACCAAGAAAAACTAAAAAACTTTAGCAATATAATTCTTGGATTTATATATACAGAGGCACAAAACGTATAAATGAGCAATTTTTTATATATTAAAAAAGATACATCTTGCGTTTTCAATGTAAACGTAGAAATTAAGTATCATAAGAATCCTTAGAGAAAACCCGAGTTAAGTCCAGAACAGTGTACTCAAATAAAAATTTTATTGTGACAGGACAGTGTAGGTAGATTTTTAAATAGCCAGTAAATCAAGTATGAAATTTGTATGCCCCTTGTGGGACCATTAATTGGAATAAACAATCTTAATCTAAATCTTAATCTTAAAAAAAGTTGGCTAATGGATTGACTCTTTAGCTCACTCGGTCAGGCGGATGGCCGGAATACTATAGAGGTGCCGGGTTTGATTCCCGGGGTGACATCAGAGAATTTTGTAGGGAGATTCATGCTCTCCGGTTACAATATGCTCCTTATATCTATTCACATTAGTTAAGTCTCTTACGCTTTAAATTTTGGACAGAACGCATTGGCGGATCTAAGGTGACCGTCGTTAAATCTCCTATTTTCTGTGAAAAATAAATATTAAATTACGTTCACAACATAGACAAAAAAATGAGAAAATGGCCCGAACCCCGGTCCTTTTGAAACTTTCACGCGTTCCGAGGATTTTAGTCACAGAGAAGGTCTTGAACAATTAGCTGGTAATCACTAAATACCTTACAACTTACAAATCAACGCGGAAAGTTCCGAGAGGTAAGAACTTCGTTGTTTGTTTGAATTTTTACAAGTAGGACCGATTCAATGTTTTTGCAAACTGTGTCCATGTCGGACTTTCTTGACCGGTCAAAAGTTGTGATATGTATGACAAAATGCTACATTGTGAATAAATATACATGTACACATGCAGTATTTGAAAAATGACAAAATGCCACATGTATGAATCACATTGTTTGAAAAATATGACAAAAATGTTACACTGTGTATATTGAATAAACACAATGTTGCCTTTTGATGATAATGTGTCCTCTCTAAAATAGATGCTAAGGCCACAATAAATGGATTGATTTGGCTCTAATGGTTGCAAGATAGTCTATGTACACCGTGATGTACACACTGGCTACTAAATTCGCTCTGGGACTTTTTTCGAGGGCTAGATATATCTAAAGGAAAATTAAGAACAGACATTTTTATACCTCAGATCTAACATTTGTCTAATCATAAGTATAATCCGTTTTCGGATGAATGAGATACAGTATTGAGCAATCGTAGTTTTTGCATATTTAATTAACGAAAACAAGTAATTTAAGTAAATATATAGGTTGTCCTTTCTCCCATTTCCCACATAATTTTTGACATTTACCCCCGTTTCCCACATTTTTGGGGCCTCGTTTGCCAATTGATAAACTTGTTTGTTATTCCCATTTCCCTATTTGTTTCATCAGTTTTTCCGTTTCCCTGAACTTTTTACCCACCTTTCCTATTTCCCAAAAGCGTGTCACCCCC